>JADLZK010001937.1:0-30359 GCA_015847255.1 Hyparrhenia diplandra
AGACAACGGCCCTCCCGGCCCCGGTGGAAAGAAGACTGCGAAATGCATCCACCGTCCTACGCAGCCCTATTCCGCATTGGTAAGGCCGTAATACATCGACACCCATTTTCTTTGACCTTTTCTATTGCCGTATATGATCGACTCCTCGCTACTCTCCAACTTCTTAGAAGCCTTATGCTCGCCGATCCCGCATCTTCTATTTTCCCCGTCCGCCAAGTTCACTAACTCGATGGTCCTTCTCTAGATTAAAACCGTGATCAGCCTCTCAAACGTGTACCGAGAGAGGTAAATAATACCACTTCTTAACTTGTACTCGCGACGCTACCAACCTACAAGGATACATGGCCGTGGCATAGGTACCTTTGAACAAAGAATCTACATAATGATGCAAGGACATGTAAGTAAAATTGCGCTACATCGCAAAACAAGTTGACTTGGGTAACGCCAATGTCCCGCCGACGGCGAAATCTCAACATACCCTCAATTCAACCAAGAACTGACATCCAGTGGTAGTGGAAGCACTCCTTAGAAGAAGGACACCGGCAGCAATCCACGCTTTGCGACTCTATGTACCACGATGGAACTTCCGAATCCCCCAAATTCTCCGCATCGGCGAGCCGGGCCTTTGGTATCATGAACTTCCAAATCAAACAGCTCCGCATTCGCCCGATACAAACCCGGATATATGGGATTTTTGCCCGCAAAAGCTGCTGTACAAACAGCAGCCACTTGCAAAAAAGAAGTAGCTACAACATATTACAAACCCATTGTTTCGCCGCATACCTTCGATCTAACATCTAATATCAAACCCTTCGGCTTACGTACTTATTCTGCCAAACTCCCTCTTCATCGCATCTCCGGGCTTCTTCGCGGCATTTGCTAGGTCCATCTCCTTCCGCTTCCCTACGCTGAGGTGTTGTCCATTGAGGCCCCGAGTGTAGATGAGTGTCTCGCTCTATATTCTCTCCTCGTGACTGCAATGCTTTCGCTTGCTTCCCTTTGAATATCGGCTCTCATGTGCTTGCCTCGAGGTGTCGCTCCTTTAGTGCCCCGAGGTGCCGCTTTCCCCGGTGCCGTTCTTAGGGCTCCTCGTGCTTCCTGTGTCACCCTTAGGCTCGCCTTTGTGCCGTCCTTAGCAAGTAGTACTGAACTACGAGGAGGTCGTTGCCTCCGCTGGCCCCTTACCCATCTTCTACTTCAATATCATCTAAGAAGTCACCATAGTCCGTGGCGCATTTCGCTGGTCCACGCTATCTTCTTTGGTGTACCGAAGGTGAAGCCAATTTCGCATATCTTCAAAGATAAATGTCCACCTTCGCCATAGTGTACGCTGTAACACAGAGCGCCTCCTAGAGTCTTGACGCCGTTATGACCGGATGTCCAGCCCTGGCCTTCATGTTCGCCACGCACTCCAATGTTGACTTCGGAAGACATTCGTGAGGGAGTCCGCGGCGCCAGACTCTTTGCAAGGCAAGATCCGGAGGAAATACCACCCTCGCCACCGCTTCCTCTTGCCCAACTCACGCATAAGTATCACCACATTACGCATCGCGGTTCTTCGTGATATCATCCAACGGGGTCCTTGGCTACCAACAGCCAGAGGTGCTGTTGCCGGGTGGGCACCGCATACCGCCAAGCAGGAACATCTCGTTCCCGGACTACTCATCTCGGGGGTCGCTGTCGCGAGAGCCTTTGATGGATCGGGTGATCATTTGCCGCAAAGGCCTCATCACGCCTTCCCGCTCGCACTTCCTTTGTACCGCTCGTGTGATGCGAGGCAAAGACCGGGACTTAATGAGCCCACTGCCGCCCAACTCTTCCCGGAGCTCATGCCATCGACGCGCCGCCATGTTTCGGTTTCCTAAGGCTGCCGCATCGCGGTTCCCCGATGAATCTCTCGAGTGGGTCCTGGCCGTTTTAGCCGCAAAGGGCCTCATGACCTTCTTCTCACTCCCCATCTGGCCACCTCGCTTCTTGGGCTTGTGGGCTTAGAGGAAGTCCCGTCCTTTCATCACGTGACGGATCCGCTCCCCGCCTCGTTTCGCTCGCTCGCCACGGCTTGTGTCCGGACGTACTCAATAACGCCCATGTAGTGGGGCGCGCTTTGTTCCGCTGGCTAGCTCAGGAACTTCTCGCCGCTTTGCTTCGCTGCTTAGCGTTTTATGTAGCTCTTTTCGCGTAACTTCCTTCCGCAGTATCATGGTGTACTTGGTGAAGGGTAGCGCCCTTTCTTCGTAGAAAGTTCTGCGCTGGAGCCTATACTTCCGCCCGAGCTTCTTCCCCGCTGAGTGACGCTACAAGCATGCCGCCGCACCTTTTCCATATCGGCGCCTCGGGCGGATGACCGAACCGCTTCTTTGTAAACCTCGCCTACATACTTTAACTTGTCGTTGTCGGGATCTGCTTTCCAGCCTTTCCGGGAGAAGAATGGAGAGACCTTATCCTTTCACTTAAACACGAGACTGAGGCTGCAGCACAAGCGTGACTTTCGGAGGCGCAGCTGGTTTCGCTCACGCCCCAACTCTTGAAAATGACAAGGACCTCATCGACCTTCTCCTCGTGCTCGCCCACGGTCTCCCCTTTCTCCTCGCCTCGCTTGTCTCCCTTGCTCGCTCAAGAGGTGGCCGCGTGACGTGTAATGTTGCCTCGAGCTGCTTGTGGAGGGAGTGGTGGCAAATTGCTCACTGCACTTCCCTTAACTAATGCTTCTTGTTTCTCAGGTCATTCCTCTGGGTTGAAATTAGGGATCTCTTCCTCCTCAAGAATACCTCGCGGTTTTAAGGCCATTTAAAATTCACTAAAAAATTTGAACTTTTATAATTATCAACTAAAAACTTGCATTTAATTACCGCACAAACCCAAAAACCCGCTTTTCAAAACCTTGCATAAAACTCACCATATAGATTTATTAGGATTGAATGCCTGCATGATTGCTTGTATGCTCGTGTTGAGCTAGAATTTAATTTGGCATCAAATAAAATATTCCTTGTTTTCTCTACCAAATATATTTGATCACCCCATGATCAAATATTCCCTTTGACCTTCCCTTCATTCGTCGCACTACCATAGCACCAACACTTTCCCCACTCATCCCCATGAATTACCAAACTTCACCATATCTCCCCATCAATCCCAAATGCCACATTTCCAAATACCAAGTCCTCCGAGGCCTAGTTTCTTATTTTCTGGGAAAACAAATAAAAGTTATCTTACATATACGAGTATAAGTATGATTATTATATGTGTACCTACACCCAAATATATTTATAAGGATATATGAAAGGTGAGAGTATACATATATATATGTGCATATATACAAGTATATGAAAAAGAAAAGGAATTACAAAATAGGGAAGAGCCACCACCATTTTCCTCCCCAAGGCTGCTCAGCTCGCGCACAGGCTCCTTCCAGCCCAGCTGCAGCAACAGCCCAACTCCACCATCTTCCCCTTTCCCTATGACGCGTGGACCGCCTGTCAATCCCACCCCTTCCCTTCAGATTCTTTCTCTGTTCCCACGTACGAAGGGCACACGCACATGCCCCCTGACCGCCGCAAACAGGAACCATCAACGAGCCGTCCCACCACATACCGCATCAAACCTCCCCCTTCTACCTCTGTGCACGGGAAACACGCACCCAACAGTGTCGAAGACCGGAGAACAGCGTCCTCGCCAACCTCCCGAGCGGCAAACCGACACCTTGCCGGGAAATATCTTTCCAGGGCGTCCCCTCAGCTGCCGCGGCCACGTGCACGCAAAGTCGACAGCACGCCGCCAGCTTGCCGCGGACCTCCCACAGCGTCCCGAGAGATGACCTTGTCGGAAGAAACCGGACGCGCCGCCGGCCAGCTGTCCCCGCCGTCCGTCCAAGACGTCACACACCGGCATTTCCCCTTGCCTTCCCTGTGCTGAAGTCGTCGAGCAGCAGACCGCCCCTGTCACTCCGCCACCAGCTCACGCCAGCTGTTCGTCGCCAGAGCAAAAATGTGCACAGACCTTGCCGGAAAATACCGGGATGGCCAAGCCCCCGCCGCGGCTATAAATACCGGCCGGCCTCCGGCGAGAAGACACCTGAGCTCGGAGCCGTGACGGCCGATGCGAGGCCTGCATGGCACACCGTGCCCTGCCTCCACCGCGCCGGAGCCGGCCAACCAGCTCGTCGCCGCCCAGCCACTATGGCCGCCGTGACGAGGACAAGACGCTCGAGCCGCCGTGCCCGTGCCTCCGCCCGCCCCCTACCACCGCTGCCGCTGGAGCTCCACCACCCTCCGCCTAGCCCTCGCCGTCACCACCACAGCCTCCAGCGCCACCCAGCCCCCGCCCACCTTGCCGCCCGCGAACGCGCGCACACCAAGCCCACACCACACCCACCTCGATCCGCTGCAGACACCACACTCTTCATCGCCGCTGCTAACACCGCCCCGCCGAGCACCTCCCTCCAGCCGGGCAATCACCCTCCCACTCTGTTCGCCCAAGGAAGCAACGAGAAACGACGGGCACAGCCCCGTGGAACGGGCAACGGGAGCACCTTCACCTTATCCCTTTGGATTGTGGGTCCTGCGTGTCATAAGCATCATCTCCCCTTCCTTTGCCTACACCCGGTCCAGGAGGGACAGAGAGAGAGAAAGGCCAGATCGGTGTACAGGGCCAATGAATCAAGTCCACATGCACAGTACGGAAAGGTCAATCCCCTGCCAGCAGTCTGGACCTGGCAAGGCCAGCCTGCTGTAAAACGCGCTATGGCTACCCGGGAGGAATGTACACGGGACTGTAAAAAGTCCATTTTCCAGTTATAGAAAAAATTCTTGCAAAATTTCTAAATAAACTAGGTACACCCCAGACCCTACCCAAGCCTCTTTACATCTCGAAGTTTCATTTACCTAGGCCTGCAGAATTTCCAAAGTTTAGCCCCTTTTATAAAATCCTTTATAAACTTTGAAATTCCTGGCCTTCCACATTCTAACCCAAATCCTTCCGCTCCAGCTCCTAGAATCTTCAAAAATCATACCTAATTTAATTGCGTTCTTGTTCTAATATTTGATGCCCATTTAAATTTAGTTATTGTATGCTTTTTAATTTTGGTTTTAATCAAGCAAGACGTAGTTTTCCTTAAACCTCTAGTTCTAACCTCAAGCACCATTTGCACTTATATTTGTATGTACACTCCTCACGCATAATGGTATCAATACTAATATACATATGTTTTAGTTGTTCACATGCTAAGTATATACGCTGTAGGCTATGTATGTATGCATAGAGTGGTATTTGGAAATATAAATAAATATACGCATATGCCTATCAATATATCTACGCATGGCTAACTCCCCCACTCTAGCCGTATACTTGTGTATGTGTACCGTGATTAACACACCTCTAGTATACGTGGTCCTTCCGCGACATAGGTATGCCCGACGTGATGGGTATACGTGATATGTGTGGCTAACCCTAGACTAGACCCCAACCCCGATAAGCAACCCTCTAGTACATACATATGCATGTGCTGCATTTGTCGCTAACCCTCGTGGTGGACTTGTAGGAAACCAACCACGCCTATGTCCTTCGTGTTCACATGATAGTGAACATTAGCTTATATGATTTGGTTCTCCATCGTGCATCCCACTCGCACACCCAAATTTCAGGGAACCCCCGGCCGATGGGTGGATTCTCTCCTCCTATCATACTTCAAACTTACGAATAATGATAGAGTAGATAGTAATCTATCCATCATCCCCTAGAACTAACCCGCCGTAGAGGAACGTTGTTGCTCTTATTGCTATTTTTGTGTTCCATGTTTGTCGCCAAAGATCGTGACGCATCGGGCCCAACGGAACCCGTGAGCACCACTACACCAAGACACATGTGCCACTACAAGAGCCTTGATATATCGGCTACCGATAGAGGCAAGTCCTTACCCCTTAACCCCACCTAATTCCTATAATGATTAATAAGATGTTAAGATAGCATAACCATGGCAAGCCGCGGCGGAGTACTCATGGCTATGTGCGCAATTTCGCTTAGGCTTTATTCTTTAGTTATTATAACCTCGGGTTTAAGAATTGGACTTAAATCAACCAAAGTTAGTTTGGGGCGTATCCATGGGATGGACTGCCTCTGCAGTTTCGCTTTAGTAAGGGTTTCCTCACATGGAGGGCTCCTAAGGACCGGTCATGGACCTTCTACCTAGTTTGATTATATGTACGTACACACACGGATGGGTGGCTTTGATTCCACACCCCGCCAAGTTAAGGTATATTTCTCGATCCAAGGTGGCCGCCAGAGGTAAATCTATCTTTCCGAGCCGAACGGGATGCTAGGGGTGATCTTCCCGAGGTCGGGCTGGCGCGGGTTGCCGAGTGATCCTCCACGAAAAACTTTGGCGCAAGGTTATTATCGATACTCTAATTATTGAGTTGGCGGATGCTAGGTGATCTTCCGCAATGCCGCGGTGCTAATGGGATGCTAGGGTGATCTTTCCCATTTCCAACCCCTCGGAAGTCGTGTGGTAGGATTATACCCAAACCTAGGTAGCACCTTTCGGTATTTGAGTCTCAAGTAGGGCCCCGGCTTAACCATTTGGCCGTGGTGTAGACAATGCCTATCGTGGGGAAATTTGTACACCCTCTCGCAGAGTTACTCAAATCTATTCTAATAGCCACGCCCTGGAATGGGCAAATGCTAGGCCTAACATCCGCAAGGATTAGATTCAAAATCGTATGTAACCCGCTAACTTGAGCTTGGTTAATAACTAACCGAACTAGTGAGAGTAGTTAAACTCCCCTACTAGGCCCAACCCCTTAATGATAACCTTTCACCCCTCCTTTGCTAGACTTGCCGAAGTAATTAAAAGTACTCACCCCCTCTATTTCTATTTTAGAATGTCACCGCAGGAGTGTATCCATGATTAAGCTTCAAGGACTACGCAAGGATGGACCTACAAGAAGTACAAATTTGAAGACGGAGGCGTATGTTACGATCGAAGTTATAGGAACGGCCTTTAGAAAGAAGTCCAGTGGGTTTGTCCTCGACTCCAAGCTTGCCCTCAGAGGGAATGGAGCCCCCTTATAGGTGCCGCAGAGGGATCTCGACGAGTTTTTACGCCTATGGCCGATGGTAGGTGAACCCAACCCTATACCATGTTTCTTTCAATAGAAATAAAAGTATAGTTACTAATACCATATCTCAGATTTTAATGAGACGTAGATTTGTGCGGATCCCGCACAAATACGCGGTGGATTAGGGAAACCTTTAAAATGGGGTGTGACATCCTCTATATGCTTTCCTTCTACCCTTACACGGTTATAATGACGCCCGCTTGGGAACTGAAGTACTAGAGTGCCGGGCGGCCAAGCTGTTTAATCCCATTCAAGCCGATCTTGAGGTCAAGTTTTGTTCATTCGACATTTCAAGCTACAAATATATAGTGCTTTAGTACTAGTATATAGGACTCCAGTAGACAAACGAATTCAAAATTGCTCAAAAGAAAGAAATAAAAAGATTGCCTCGTATATAGCCCCTAGAGGATCACACATTGTTTTCTAAACTGTCAAGCTGCTTTGTACAAGCCATCCTAGTTTAGAAGCTTCCAATTATAGGGGACATTCAATCATCATATCGCTGCCTCAAAATTCCCCCAATAAGTTCATATATATCATTGCATATATGCCAATCGCTTCCTCAAGACTAATTGTTCACATCATTGCATATATGTTCAAAATTCAATGTACCCAACAAAGAATGCCAAGTCATTAGTATAAACAAGAATAGTAATGTAACATAAATGCAATGCAAAGCTAGTCATTGGATCCAATAAATCTTCTATCTTTGGTTTGGTAGGGCAAGAATGCCAAGTCTTAAGCAAAATGGTACTACATGAGTTCCTAGCTTCACATACAAATATGGGCCTAGTTTAGCCTCTAAACATGAGCATGTCATCCTCTAACTATGCAATAAACAATTAAATCAAGTCACCAAAGAGACAATAGAGTAGAGTAGAGAGATAGAGTTCACAGCCAACAAAGTTCAATTAATTAGGCCAAGTTAATTGATTCTACCAACAAGCTTGAACAAAATCCCCCATGCATATAGACCAACAAACCAACATACACACAATAGAGTGACTTCTCCAACATATAGAGTGACAGCAGTAGACCAAGTGAGCTAAAAATAGCTGCCAATAGCCAAGTCTAGGAAAATTAAGTCAAAAAAATAGGAGTCTATTCTTAAGGGCCACATTCAACTTAGGGCAGCAGAGGTAAACTTCATGTCCAAAATTAAACTTAATGGGCAAACAAATTAAGTCAAAAAATAGGAGTCCAAAATAGGCAAAATAGAGGTAACATGTCCAATTAGGCCAAGATCCAAAATTCAAGCTAATTAGGGCAACATGTCCAATTAGGCCAAGATCCAAAATTGAAGCTAATTAGGCCAACATATGAGAATAGGTAGGCAACAAACAACAAAAAGAGGGCTACACATAGGAATTCAAAATTCAAAAAATAGAGCACTATCCAAGATTGACAAGTAAATAGAATGAGTATATATCTCCAACAGCCAACAGCCCAACAACCAAAAACCAACAAGAAAAAAATAGAATGAGTAAATAGAATGAGTATATCTCCAATGTACCAACAAAGAAAAAATATTAGGGACTCACCTGATCAATTCAAATCACAAAAAACTAAACAAAAGTATATATCATGCCGCTTTAACTTTGTTAAATGCATCACAAAAGGATAAATATTAGGACCACGGGTGGATCAATTAAGCATCATGGGCAAAGCAAAGTAGATCAATTAACTCCATATGGGGATCAATACCCAAAGATCATGGGCAAAGTGATATATATTGGTGAACAATTATCAATTCCAATTAAGTAGGGATCATCCAAGCATCACAAAGAAAAGCATCATCGGACATGGAGAAGTAGTAAGGTAGGGAGAAAGAATTTGAAAATCTCACGCCCAAATGGAGATGTGGATGGGACGGAATCACGGCCGAAGCACTCAAGCGGCACCTACCTGACGACTGACGGCGGCACCACTCACACACCGGCAGCACTCACGGGAGGGCGTACGCATGGGCGGAAGAAGATGGAGACGCGAGACGGGACGGGACGGGCGGATCGGAACGGCACCCACGGCGCATCGGGTTAGGGGTTCCGGCGGAGTTTCTACGGACGGCGCGTGTAGGTTTTCCACCGCCCTAGCACCACGGCCTGGAGGAGGGAGGACGGAGTGGTCGCCGACGCAGCACCACGCAGCGGAGCGGGCGCTGCGGCGACGAAGTTAGGGTTCCGCCGCGATGTCGGGCGGGACGGGCGGCGTGACTGGGACGGTGGCGGCTGGCTAGCGCCAAGGCTGCGCGACGGAGGACGACGGGGCGGGGCGGCGCTGACTCGAGGCGTAAGCGAGGCACGGGGCCGCCGAGGAGCACGACGGCGTACGCGACGGGCGCGCAAGCAGGGTAAAATTGGGCAGCTCTTCGGTCACAATCGAACGCAAAACCAAGGACTTAGAGAATTGAGGGGATGGGGGTACTATTTATAGTACACCTGGTTTTGCGCGGGCGGGCGTAGAAGGATGCCCGCCACGGTTAATGTTAACCGCGGGGCGGGGGCGATGCCCGCCACGCTAATGCTAACCGTATGGGCTTAGTAGCGATGCCCGCCACTAAGCATGTTAACTATGGCGGTCGGGTAAGGATGGTCAGCGGTAATATTTTCGTAAAAAATTGAAAAGTATTGTTAAAAAATTGTTAAAAATTGTTATAAATTGAGAGATCAATTCAGATAATATATCAAAAATATTCCATGAAATTTGAAATTTTTACACATTCGGTATATATAAGGATGCTTTACGCCCCAAACACATATCCTGTATATATAGGGATGCTCGGGAGGAAGAGGATGCTTTTTGTGTATGTGAGTGAGAAGTATGCCATTATTAAAAAACTTTTACAGCCTCCAAGACATATCCATTTTATATACACCAAGTGTACATCTTGATGAGTACTTTAAACTTTGTATTCAAACTTTTTCAAACTAGGTCGCTTAGTGGTCCGCTTGACCAAGGTTTGACCGAAATAACTTGTGACTTTTGAAGTCCTAGACGCCGCCGACCAAAAGTCATGCGAATTAAAACTTCATAACTCATCAAGACGGCATTTTTTTACACATTCAACTTTTCACGCTAAAATTTGAACTTTTCTACTTTGAAATTTGAAATTTGAATTTTTACACATTCCTGACGACATTTCAAAGCCCTGCATCGCTAAGATTCAAAAAAAGTCATGAATAATGAAAGTTCATAACTCATCAAGATCTACATTTCATATATAGGTCATTTTTGCATACGAAATTGTTACATAAACGGTAGTTCAAAAATCACTAGTCCCCCTCAGAGTTTCCCCGGACACTCGCGGTGAGATATTTGTTTTTGACTATTGTTTACATCGTAATAACCGCAATTACATATCATTTTGGTGCTGGTGCATTGGTGGTCTTCTTTCGCCATCGGGCGGGTCCATGGCATCATTTTTAGTCTTGTCCGGGATTGATTCCCCGGCCCTCCGCCTTCATCTTTTTGAAAAATCAGAAAGAGGTGGAACTCATCATAGTTGTTGTATGTTTCTGGGACTCGACCCCACAAATTCCCCACGACCGCCGCTTTCCCCGCCACTACAATAATATGTCTATTTATGTTCTCCTGCGGTTCATGTAGTAGGCTACTTGAAGCGGTATCCGATGCAAGCACCCACCGATCATCTTTGTACCAAACACTTTGAAGGTTCACTTGGTGGTTAGCCCAAAATCGCCCACTAGAATCCGCCGCAGTTTGACCCAATCGGGTAATGAAAAACGGTTACCCCGTGAGGTTACCGCCATAGTCAAGTTCCCATATTTCTTCGACTTCAGCGAAGCATGTCATCTTCTCCCCTTGTCATGCCGCTCCTCGCCTCATATCGAATCAATCACCGCTCTGCGGATGCACTCTTCTTGTCCTTCTCTTTTATGTGGAACCCGGGCATCTCGCTGACATCATACCCTTTGCCACGCGGTGACTGCGATGGACGCCCCCGGCTACGCTTCTTCATAGTCTCCGCGATCATCTCCTCGGGGAATGTTCTCGCTTTTGGAGCCACCGGAGGAAAGTGTTCTTGTGTTCCTTCTTCCGCCCAATCCTTCTGGACAGCTTCTGCGCTTTCCTACTTGCACGCGGAGCTCTTTGAGGTGCTTTTAACGATGTGTCCATGATCACCAATTGATGAAGGATGCCGTGAGTGATTGTCCAGCACTTTTTTCCTATGTATGTCGGTGCGTTTTTCGCCCGCCGCGACCCCATGCCCGAGGTTCTTTCATTCATGTTGATGCAATCGAAGCCCAATAGCCCTCCCATCTTTATGTACTTCATACACCCGCCACGCCCCCCGCTTGTGTATGCCCCTCATCATAGAGCCCTCCGGGTAAGCGCTATGATTGAATCCATTGAGGGTAGACATTAGTCGCCGCTGGTCCACATCGCCGTCAGGGTACATGCTGGTCCTACCGTTTCTATCCGGACAACTATGTGCATCATCACCGTGGCATAATGTCGAAGAACACGTGGGAAACAATACATCTCTATTTGGCACATTGTTTCCGCTGATGAACTCTTTCAAATAAGCAGTGTGACTGGCTTTGGCAATTACCTTCCGTTGATTTGGTTAAAGAAGTATGACAACCTTGTGACCACCATCTTCACGTATTTTGACTAATAGCTTTGATCACAATTGAAGGAACACCGCCAAAGATGATGTGAGCATCGCGGCGCGCTGAAGTTCGCCATTGTGGAGGTCTTTCATGGATACCGCACTTTTGATGTTGGAAGAGAAACCCGCCGGTATCTTTGATACCCCGCGATCAACCGACACACATAGCCAACTTCTCATCTCTCGCTAGGTTGTAGGCCACACCCGAGTTGACTTTATCGCTCGAAGCCGTAGCGCGAATTTCCTGGCCGGATGCCCATGTCAACAAGATCCCGACGACTTGACTTCACACCATCCTTCGCCTTGGTCTTGATATCCATCGTGAGACCGATCGTGCTTTCAAGACATTTTTCTCAAGGTGCATCCTCGATCGATCGAGATGGGGCGTATGCAAAAGATCTTCCAAAGATTTTTTAGATACTTGAAGAAGATTGACTTCTTCTTGAAAGGAACGGCCGGAGGCGCTTCTGCCCTCCAATTTATCCCTTTTTTTCTTCTTTTTGTCTTGGAGGTGCCGCCTTCCGACATCATTGTCTTCTTTCTTCTTCTTCTTTTTCTAAACTCCCGAGACTCCAAGTCCTTCACCATGTCAAACACCTTCGACCATAACTAGTCCAAGCTTTCTACCGAGGTTTTGACTCGCCTCTTGTTGTCAAAGTATATATTCATTTTTGCATCTCTGCATCTATGCTTATCTGCAGAGGAAGCGCCTGCGGTTCCATGTACACAGCTTTGGTGGATCCCTTCAGGTAAGTGGAGTGCTCTTCATGCAAGCTACACAGCGCCTTCCCTTTAACCGCCCGATAATGAAAATAAAGCGTGGTAATCGCTGATGGTGACAAAGATGATGGCACTAAGAGTGAACTTTTCCTTGCGTGACGCGATCAACCATCCCCGACTTATCATCAAACAAAGCACCAAGATCTCCTCCATGAACGGCTCCGTGAACACATCTATATCGCTGTCGTAAATGCTTTTGGTCCGTGATATGAGCATGGTGAGCAAAACATACCCGCGCAAGGACAAAGATGTGGGAGGTAGATTGCACATGGTGAGGACGACCGCCACGCGGCCGCGGTGTGCTGCCAGTCACCGAATGGGGATCATTCCTACGGGTACTCAATGCGAACCTAACGCTCGGCCCTCCGCGAAGTCGTGGTAGGCGCGCCGGTTCTTGCCAATGCTTAGCATCCGGCATGGGTGCCGTAGCTTTCGCCATCCTTTTTACACGACGCTAGATGCATGCCGTGTCATGTGCTTAGCATCCTCGTGGTTCCCATAGAGAGCCCGCAGCGACATAGCTGACCTGAAGGTACCATCATTGACATAGGCCGACGCTTCTCTCAAGGCGGTAACCTTCCTCTTCCTCGCCCCAAGGCTGACATGATCTTCTTTGTGGCCGCGACCGGGTTTTCTTCGCCTCTTCTTCTCCGGGCCCCTGCTTCCTCATCGAAAGCTTTCATCGCCCACGCGACATCCGCGATTCCGCCATGTATCGACTAGCGCCACAAAGGCGTACTAACCGTCAAATTCCCTCATACCGACGCTCTGATATAGGATAAGCGGTTGGGGCGTGCATCGAACTTCTTCACTTTCATTGCCACCGGCCGGGCCAACTTTAGCACGACATAATGCATAGCGTGAACCTTGTTAGGCGCTGGATTATGCGGAGGCCGTGTAACTTACGAGCTCATTGAAGCCAGTGTCGCATCAGCCATGACGACGACTTCAACATCGCGAAATTCGTGTGTTAAAACTCAGCCACGGCAAACCCCTTAGGACCGCCTTTGTAAAGCGGATCAATTGCCGCCCGCTTCATCCGCTTGAAGTTCTCCAACCATCTCGCACCCAAACGTAATGTCGCCCCCATCGAAGTCGTTGACCAAATCTTCAAAACCCGACATCCTCAGCCGCATCATAGAATTCCTCCCCGCCGCCCCTCCACCACCACCACCACCGCCATCGCCGCCATCGCCGATGTCACCGCGGCTTTCAATAAATTCGATGGAATTGACCGGCCGGTGGACTTTCTCGTACCGGATCGGCCGGGGAGTGCCTCGTACCGGATCGACCGGGTGGATCGGAGGGTGGAACTTCTTCGCCGTGAAAAGTCTAGACCAAATAGTCACCGACTTAAGCCATGCATGATTAGGTGAGATCGCACTACTAAGTCATTGATCGTGCTCGCTGAATTATCTCGCTGCGGTCGCTTTGCTCGAAAGCAACAAACTTCTTCTCATCATCATAGTATTCGCCATCAACCCTCCTCATCTCATACATCCAAAGGGGCTCGTGCCTCTCCATCCCGATCCCTCGCTTCTTCCAAAAGCTTAGTGCCGCTACATAGTACTCAAAAAAAAAAAAAAAAAGAGAAGAAGTTCCACCCCATAGATCTAGATCTAGAGAAAGGCGCTTTTTCTCTCCTCCAAGGATATAGATCTAGAGAGGGGATGAAAAAGAGGGAAAGAAAGATGAAAAGAGGCATTTACCGACCAATTAGTGTCTTCTCCTCCCCCAAATCAAAGCCAAAAGACCCAAATCAAAAGTTTTTGTCAAAATTTTTGGTCAAAACCTCCCCTACAAGTTGGAAGAGGAAGATCCGCGGGAGGAAGATGAAGGGCGGCCGCCTGTATTTTATAGGCCTGTTTTTGCGGGCGGGCGCCTCTAATTTGCCCGCCACGCGAAAGGAGGGACGCTGCGGGCGCGCCCGCAACGCGCCCGCCACGCTTTTTATTTTTTGCGGGGCGCGGGCGGCAGCGCCCGCCACGGCTAAGATCATCTGGGCGGGCGGCGCAAGGCGCCCGCCACGCCAAAGTGTTGTTCGCCTGCCGAAGTAGGCCGGGATTATTTCCGCGGGCGGTGGGAAATGTGCCCGCCAATGAAATGATCCCGCCTCGCCGAAAAAATCAAATCGGTACTAGTGGTTACTAGTATATGGCGCTTTTATATGGCAACATTCTCCTTTAGTGTTGTGTAAACCTATACTTGTGCTGTATTTTCTTGGTTCTAGACTATAATAAACAAACACGCCGATCTACGCTGATCTAATTATTGGCCGGGCCAGATGCCATTGAGATGTGTATCGCTCTAGCCGGCCGCCTTCGCTTATGAGCTTAACATTCTCATTAATTGAAGAATGAGAAGTTTGGTACCACATGATTTAAATGAATCTTACCCCCTACCATTTGTAGAATAGCTATCCACTTCCTCAATGTATTATACTAGTCCTTGTATTACCATTACATGGTGTTTTAATTACCCCCCGTATGAAGTCTATGTGTTGGTCACCGGTGAGCTCCATCAGTGGACGAGGCGATGAGTGGGTCGCCGCAGCTTCAGTGCTTGGCGCCGCTTCGGGCGTAAAGGTGTTGAAGAAATGTAGGGCCGGGTTTCCAAGTACAAACGCTTGCTCCATCGTTAGAGCCAAAGAATTTTTGTTAGTGTGCTTGAGTGCACAACGCTAATTGTTTTGGCTAAAGCATGCTTCGTGGTCGAACTCTCGATTTCCCTTAACGTAATACGCTCAATGTGCACGCTTCAAAAAAAGTCTATGTGTTGGTCCATTGATCCCTCCACGTAAGCCTACCTTACCAAAGACACCCACATACACACCTTTGGCTAGAGGTAGAAGAAGGGTGTGAGCAACGTAATACACACATCACAAAGACAAGCACCAGCCCTCTTAAGCTCGTGATCTCAATGTGGCAAACCGAACCGATCCATTGTCTTTGGGTGTAGTATATATGCAATGACATGTACCTCTACTGTGTACACTAAGGTCCGGCCTCGAGTACAGCCCCAACTACTAATACTAATATAAGTATCTTGCTTAGATAAGCCCACTACCAAAACATGTCCATGTAGTTTCTACCAACTACTAGTACTAGATGGCCTATTGCCTTACAAGCTATAACACTAGAGAGTGGACAGCCATGATGACCAATTTCAACTCCTACCTCTTGGTTCATGACTTGCTCGCCTATGTAGCAAGGCTATTGATGGTGAGGGTGTGATCTCGTGGAGCTTTGGACGTTGTTGGAGGTCATGGCATTAGAGACGTTGAGGATGTTAGGGTTGTCACCGCCGTTTGTGGTGTTGGTCATGTTGGCAACGCGGGCGTATGCCGATCATAGGAGCCGGACATTATTGGCGTGCTATAGGTGTTCGCTCCTTTGATGTTGGAGACAATTGTCAATGGAGGTGAGCCACAAGTTGATCTTGAAATGGGTTGTCGCGAAGAAGCCGCTTTGATTGGATCAAATGTTGCATCTCGTAAGCCATGGAGTCTAGTTTGTAGTGTTGGGCTTAAGGATCGATTGGTCTCCTGGGATACCGTGTGTTAGAGTCCCACTGGCCGGGGCCCTTAAAGCCTTGGCTATGGAGGTGCGGAGGTGGTGATGATTGCGTGTGGAGGGGAAGGCAAGGGAGGCGACGATCAAGTTGAGGGAGGAGGCGGTGCAAGGAGAAGCAGAGGGGTGCAGCTAGCGTTGGTGTGGAGACTTGCATCCTAAGTAATCTTTTATTCTATTTCCCTTTAATATCTATTTCTTTCCTTTTTAAACCAAATACTCGTGACGCAGAGGGAAGCGTACCGACCCCCCCGCGCCGCTCCCGAGACGGGGCGCAAGACGGGGCGAACCTCCTAGCGCCGGGGCCCAACTGGGCCCCTGGCCGCTTCCTGGCCGCCAGAGGAGGTGCGTCGGGAGCCCCGCAAGGCCCCTGATGGTGGCGGCGAGGCCTCTCTTGGGTAGGCGGCGCCTCAGGCGGGAAAGCTCAAGACAACCATGGCGGCAGGGCGGGCGAGCGACGGCCCGATCCGGTCGTGATACGCCGGGATCCGCTTTCCTCGGTGGGATCCCGGGCCTCGCCGGGCCGGATCCGGGCGATTGGCGGCGCTGTTGTGGTGGGGTACCGTGGGCGGAGGGTCGCGTCATGGCTCCACCATGGCCGCAGACGTGACGACGCCAGCAAATGGGCGCTGTTTGGCGGCCACGGCGCGGCCGTGGGCCCGTGGAGGGAGCGCGGCCGACGCCCCTGCTTCGCGGGTTCCACTGGGCCGCCGCCTTACCTAATCCGCCGCAGAGATGGTGGGACGGCGTGTTCCCGCAGCGGCCGTTTCGTGTTCGATGGCTGCCGCTTCGCCCCTCAAGGCCGGCGATTTCGTTCAGCGCCCTTGGTGGGGGCGGGGGGCCGCCTTTTGCTCGTGGTGCCGCAGTGGTGCCTTTGGGGTGTCGCTTTTCTCCTAGAGAGCGGCGAGGGGTGGCGAGGGTGTGCTCGCCGGTCGAAGCGCAGCGGCAGCGGATGCCGGAGACGCGAAAAGCCTTCTACCGCTTTGTCGCTAGCAATGGTGGCGGCGCCTTTGTCGCTATTCCGCCAGCACCATTGAGGGCATCCATGCCTTTGCAATAGGATTCTCAGTAAGGAAAACCCGGGCCCTTCTTGATCGCGCAAGGCGACGATGGCGCATCGGGGTCGCTCTCCTTGAGGCGCCGATCTTGAGACCCGCCAGCTTGTGGCGTGGGTGGTGGTCGGTCGGGTGGTGTTGCCCCCGCAAGGCGGTCGGGGTGCACTCGGTCCGGTGTTGGCAGGGAGGTGCGAGAGGACCCATGGGTGTCAAGTCATTCCAGCCAATGGGCGCCACGATGGTGGTGTGATCCTCGGTGTCGCTATGTGGAAGTGGTGCCTCGAGAAGCTCAGATATCCGAGTCCCCGTAGGGAGTGAGCTCTGGTGGTGAGGCGAGGCCCTACCTAAGAGTTGCCGGATCGCTGGTTCCATTGTGCCGCGGACGGATTTTCTCACGATGCAAGGCCGGAGCCGGGGATCGACGCTTGTGGGTGTGCGCCTGGGGGGGATAGTCCCGTGGTGGAGGAGTTTTCGCCACCGCCGGGCTTGCCAGCTTCGGCTTCATCGCTGGTGACGACCACGGGCTAGCTTCGACGGCTTCCTGGGCCGGGCTCCTCCTCCCTGTGGTGGTGGTGCGGTGTTGTGTGCGCTTTTGTTTTTGGTTTTTTCTTGGTGCCTCTCGAAAGTGGTGGCTCGTGGTCGACGCCCCAATCCGACCGAAAGCAAATGTGTTTGGAGCCTCGTGGTTGATGACCCAATCCAACCGAGCCGTTTTCTTTTGTATATCTTGCTCCTTCCGAAGTCATGTTAGTTGAGTTGTATAAGTGGATCCTAGTAGTAGGTGGAGTGGAGCACTCCACTAAGGATGTTTGAGTGGGCGCTTAGTTGTGGCCGAAATCGAAGTTGCTTTTGGTACCTAGGTGTGGGGGAGTAGGGTACCCTCATTTGTATGGTTTTTTCCGCCCGTTTCCAAATAAAAACTAGGTCCGCACTTGCCTTTTCCATTTTTTCGCCTAATAGAAATCGCGGGCAAAGCTTTTGCCGCGCCCTAAAAAAAAAAATATTTCTTTTCCTTTATTATTATTTCCTAAAATCCGACGATGGAGATACGGCGGTGGCGGAGGAGGCAACAGTCTTCTACCCTTCCGGGGGCGCCACACCCCTTTGGGGCCGGGTGGTTTGGGTCCCTAGGGCCCGATGGGCCCTCTTGTTGGTGTATGAAACTATGCTTATTGTATCATTTATTCAAAAAATCATGTTTTTTATTATAAAAGAATATTCTAGATCTTAGGCTACCCACATAAATAGTTATTTAGATTTAACATGTACCATGACACTCAAGATGTTGAACTTATTATATTGTATTATAATTGTTTTATTACCTCGCCTAACAAGTAAAAGACTACCGTGAAAGCATTGCCCAACTATAGAAAGATATCGAGGGGGGCAATGCACCGCACACCATGTATGGGGGTGGCCTTTCATATATATAGCCAGAAGGCTTGAGTACAAGTACATGGAGTACAATACAAGTCATGCTATACATATCTATGTATATCTCTAATACCCTCCCTCCGCCTAAGCTGGAGAGTCACGGACGCAAAGACCGAGTAAAAAGCTGTACAGAAGCCTTTGGTCATGATGTCCGCGAACCGGGTGCGATGACGGGACATGGAGGACTCGACCTCTCCCAGAGCAACCTTGTCGCGACAAAGTGAATATCAATCTCAAGATACTGCGGCAGCGATGATGAACCGGATTCCCTCGCTCATTTATACCGCAAGACCGACATTGTCACAAAGAAACAATCGTCAGCCAAATAAGCCGGAGTGTGAAGCTCCTAAAGTAACCGACGGCCGCCAGTTTCTCACCATTGCGCGGCGCCACAGCCCCCAGACTCGGCCTCGCGACCGAGCAATGGACGGTAGTCCGAGGCGCCGACACGCCGCCGATAAAATGGCCGCCATTGCCCTTCCCTTTGGCCTTGCCCTTCCCCTTGCCACCACCGCCACCACGGGTTGCCGAGGGGGTGGAGCAAACAGGAGGGCGAGGAGCATGAACCGTGGTGAAAAGGGTCGAGATGGGGACTAGAGGGGGGTGAATAGTCCCTTTTAAAATCTAATCGCACCGCTAACCAAACAAATGCGAATTAAACTTATCGGTCTAGCCAAGACTTCACCCTCTAACTAAGACTCTAAATCACCCTCACAAAAGATCCTACACAAGAAGAGTGAGGTGACAAGCCTAGCTTGAGCTCCTAATCAATTCTAATGCAAGGTCACACAAACCTAAGCACTAGTACTTCAAGCACCCGGAGAGCTCCTACACAATTCTAGTAAGCACAAGCACAAAGCCCCTAAGTTCACTAGATGCACAATGGACAAGGCAACACACGCCTAACCCAAAGGCTCAAATTACCTAGCTACACAGCTAAGCAAAGTAACTAATCAAGCTACACAAGCTAGATAGTTACAACTACACTACTCAACCACAAGCACAATATATATATGAATGTAAGAACAAAGCTTGTGATGAAGAGATTGCAAACCACCGCGAAGTGTGGACACAAGATGACACCGTGATTTTTATCGAGGTCTCGAAGCTTGCCAACTTCCCCTACTCCTCGCTGTGTCGACCAACACTTTAGTGGTTCTATGGGCTTGGCTTAATCACCCAGCTGATGATCCTCGCTTAATGGCCAAGTGTCAAATCCCACGTTGGGAGCTCGACGAGTCCCTCACACGCTGTGAGTCCTCTAGCCAATCCCTCGAGGGTACCTGGTGAACCCACACACAAGTGTGGTAGCTCAATGACACACTCCACTAGAGTTGCTCTTCACGATCCCCGCGAGGTGAGCACGAACCTCTCACAATCTCTTCTTCGAGCACCGCACAAGCTTCCTTGCGCGCTTTCACGAAGTCTCTTGCCACCAAGCCGCCTAGGAGGCCGGGTCCTCCAAGAGAAACAAGCACCACCAAATTTTGCAACACTTTAACACCTAGTGCCACTTAATGCGACCTCTCAACGCAACACACTAGAACTCGATCTCTCACTCAATCGGATGAACAATATCAAGCATATGTGAGTGGGAGGGCTCTCAAGCACTCTCAAGCATGGACAAAGTCCCAAGGTGCTAAGCCCCGCCATGGCCGAACACACCCTCTATTTATAGCCCCAAGCCAAATAGAGCCGCTTGGTGCTTCAAACCACGCGAGGTGACCGGACGCACCTAATCGGACTCACCAAGGAAGTCCGGCCTAGCGTCCGGCCGCCTCCTTCCGAAAGGCCCGGCCGGGGAACGGACAAGGCCCCCGCCCCATTACCGCCACAACCCGGAGATATGCTTCCGGCACGCGTCCAATCAAGACCGGATGCTTTCCCAGGTAGGCGTCCCGGCCGACCGACCGACCACACACCGAGAAACATGCTCTCCGCCAGACGACCGACGGACGCCCCGGTGAGCGCCCCCGGCCAAGTCTCCTCGCTTCCGGCCGAAGGCCCCGGCCGACGCTCCCGGCCGCCGCTTCCACGAACTTCTCCGCCTTTGCTTCGACATGCTACCCATCAAGTATACCAAACTTGAGCACAAGGAATAGCATGTTTTCACCACCAACTTGCATCCCGCGCAATAGAAAATATGCATCTCAACCCCCGAATCACCGCCGCCATTGCAAATGTGCCAACACCACCAAGTGTACATCACCATGTGCATGTGTGTTAGCATTTTCACAATCATTTCAAAGGCCGGTTAGTTTAGAACGCCACCGATCCTAACACATCGCAAAGTTAGATCGCCTCAAGTGGCACTAGATGACCGAGCATGCAAACAAGTTTGCCCCTCTTGATAGTACGGCCATCTATCCTAAACCCGCCATAAACTTCTAAGTCCTCATGACCGGGCTTAAATGAAATGTCCTATAGGTTATACCTTTGCCTTGCGCGATTTCCATTCCGCTTCAACTTCAAGTGCCGATGCAACACATGCACCAACACGATCAAGAATGATATGATCCATTTCATATCATCATCACCCATCCTTCTTGGTCCATCGATCTTGACCTCACTTGCTCTTTCACCGCGCAGGCCGGTCCTTCTCGCCAAGTCCCTCGACTTGCCCTTCACACTTGCAACCTGGGCCCATCAAGCCAAGCCTTGTCTTGATCTTCACCACCTCCTGGTCACATGACTCCATGTCATGTTCCATATGCAATAAGCTCCTTCATTGTCATCACACGGTGAACTAATCTCCCCGTGTATAACTCTCAATCACACATATTAGTTCACCTAATGTTGACACCGAATTACCAAAACCACAAGGGACCTTTCATAGGGGTGGAGCGTAGCCGCCCACCGTGGTGAGCGCAGTTGTCGGAAGAGACCTTGCATCGTAGGCGAGGGAATCTCCTTGAGCCGGAGCGGTTGCAGCGCTGAAGTGAACGCAAAAGGACCGCCGAATTGGTGATGATGTCCGCCGATTTTGCAAAGCGCCGGGCTGAGACCGCTGAAGCAAATTGAGCACAAGCCGAGGCTCGTGAGACGCTAACTAACGCTGTGGAGAGCATTGGTCATCCGCTTCATGTTCTCGGGGTGTAGGCTTCGATGGTCGTCACCATGAAACATGGTGTGGAACTTGACCTAGAACCACAACACGCGGTGGCCCGGTTTGCCTCAAACAAATAGCGTGATGGTGACGAGGAGATCATGTTTATCCGTTCGCCCATGGCAAGGTCGAGGATGCCGCCGCTGACGCTAAAGAAGACATCGGGGCCGTTTGGCCGACCGGGCACGATCGCCGGCCGCGGAGGGATGGATCCATCGATGTGGCCCAACAAGCCGAACTTGCCGCGACATGGCTGGGTGAAGAAGGCGTAATTACTTCATGAAATTGGCCAATTTTCGCTGGCCATCCGAAAGCGGTTGCGTACGCTTCCGCGGCGGGTCCGGGCAGGCGAGACCTCCGCCGCGGAGCGTGTCGCCCGCAAGACCTCCGTATAGAGCGGCGCCGCCATCTGCTCCCTGGCCGTCAAGCCACGAGGTGCGGACACAAGTCGCGGCCGCGCAGCTCCATCTCCGCCGCGAGCTCGTTGGGATTTGGCAGGCACCGCGCTTGAGCGGAGGCTCCGCCTCGGGTCGGCGGGCATGTGGCTTCTCGGGCGAGGACGAGCGACCCACGCCTCGGGAGGAGCTGGCGACATGCTACCGTACGAGGGGACGTGGGGCTACGGTTTCTAGAGCAAAGGGTACGTGGCCGCCGGATCTGCCCCGTTTAGCCACTGGACAGATTGGGAAAGAAAAGAGAGATTGGGGACCCACGAGTCTCGAAATAGTCTATGAAACTCGCATGAAACAATCTTATTGAGCGAGAGGTGTATTTCATCCAGAGTTTCATATACCTTCCATTGAGGTCGGCCTTAGCTCGTCGCCATTTAGTCATCACGTCCATGTCCCTAATCACTAAGTAACTTGGGTGTCGCTCCTTCACCTGGCCCAACTCGCTCATTAGAGGCCGGATAGCGATAGGTATATATGTGTGTGCTGCTTCAGAGGGGTGAGCGTGCGCCCTCGTATGTGAGTGTTTATATATATAAGTGGGTCCCCCAAAAGCGTAGACAAGCAAGAGTTTTCATGCTAAAATATGTATTATATTACTTCCTCCATTATAAATTGTAAGTTATTCCAACAATCTTGAGAGCAAAGTATCACAAGTTTGACCAAAAATTATAGAGCAAATTATAAATATTTTTGATATCAAATAGCACTACTCCACAAACGAGGTCTATCCCCTCTGATGCAAAATACACCGATTATGAATCTCAACGGAGAACCGGATAAAGCTTCATTTTTCCATGTTCACGCCAACAACCGACTAAAGGTCCGCGGGCGACGCGCCCTAAGGCACTCAACCGACTAAAGGTCTCCAACAAAGGACTAAAATCATTACTCCCCCTATAGAGTAGAACTGGAGTACTAGTTCCGTGTTTCTAGGTTACATCTTACAACCTGACTAAACGCTTTTATTTTTTTTTCGTAAGGTATAGCAACGCCCTTTTTCCACATAAGACCCCTTGAAGCCCTTCTTCCCACCCGCGCCCTTAGTATGACATGTAGGAAAGCCGTGATATAAGAACATACGTTTTCCTTAATTACATATTTGCCATTCGATTATAATGCTTATAACTATTGTGTTTTTAAATCCGATTCGATCTCATTCTAGTTCTATTAGCTTGTTTAACTCTAATACACGTTTGTGTCATTCTTCTTAAACTAATTATAAGTGTTAAAATTTGAGTTTGATTTAATAAATTTGGAATTAACTAATAATATTGTCGCACGCAAGACTAGAGAAAAATACAAGAATTCAAAAAATGGCTTAAAACCTAGGATTTTGTGTGGGGCCATATTTTTGATGTAATTGACCACCAAAAAAAATTTGAGAAAGTTTGGACATAGGCGAGCGACACGTGCTTCACAAAGGGTGTAATTTTAACCCCTATCCTTACACTTAGGTTTCATGGTTGTGTGGCCGGCGCTTTTACAAAGGTGCTATCGCCTCAAACTTTTTTCTCGAGGCGCCTACATGGTATGTGTGAAGGCACCGCTAAGTTTGAGAATTTTCTCAGAATTGTTTGGTACTTTTTCTAATTATTTTAATTACCGCGCGACTTCTCCTAGTAAATGTACGTTGAACCGCGACCACCCCCAAAATCCCGAACGGTGCCAAACTTTTTGCCGCAAGGTCACTTGTGCCCTAGGAGGCAAAAAAACTTGTGGAGGCCGGTATGGAATTATTTTGCTTTCAAAGTGTAATTCATTATATTAGGTCGCACGCAAGACACAGAAAAATACAAGAAATCCAAAAATGGCTTAAAAATCTAGGATTTTATGTGGGGCCATATTTTGGGTGTAAAATGACCACAAAAAAAAAATTGAGGAAGTTTGGAGTTAGGGCGGAGCGACGCGGCTTCACAAAGGGTATACTCAACCTTTCACGAACCGTATCCTTACACTTAGGTTTCTCATGGTTGTGTGGCCCGCGGCGCTTTGGTAAGAAAGTTATCGGCCTCAAACTTTTTCTCGAGGCGCCTACATGGCATGTATGAAGGCACCGCCAAGTTTGAGAATTTTCTATAATGGTTCTAAGATTTTTTTTAATTATTTTAATTACCGCACGCATTCTCCCCAGAAATGTACGTTGAACCGCGACCACCCCCGAAACACACGAAACGGTGCCAAACTTTGCCGCAAGGTCTCTTGTGCCCTAGGTGTCAAAACTTGTGGAGGCCAGTATGAATTATTTTTGTTTTCAAAGGGTAATTCATTATATTAGTCGCACGCGCACGAGAAAATACAAGAAATCCAAAAAATAGCTTAAAAACCCGTGATTTTATATGGGGCCATATTTTGGGTGTAAATAAATAAAAAAAAAAATTTGAGGAAGTTTGGAGTTAGGCGGAGCAAGACGACGCTTCACATGCTGGGTATAACGAACCAACCCTATCCTTACACTTAGGTTTCTCATGGTTGTGTGGCCCGCGGCGCTTTGCAGTTGTGCTATCGCCTCAAACTTTTTTCGAGGCGCCTACATGGCATGTGTGAAGGCAACGCCAAGTTTAAGAATTTTCTCTCAGAATTGTTTGGTACTTTTTTTCTAATTATTTTAATTACCGCATCTAAGTGATTATCTATTGTCTTGTATTTAGATTATGGATGATGAAGAACCGAAAGATCAATGTTCAAAAGATGTGAAAATATATCTTTCGGTTTAAAAACAAATAACTTTAATAATTTGAATAAATATAATATTTTTCATTAACGAAATAGTAATTATGCATTTGTATTATGTTCAAGATGTACATAAAAAAAAATAAATGATACTATAAAATACATATTTTCATTAGTGCATTAAAGGAAACCAAAATGTTACATACATTTTTCAAAAAAATTTGCTCCATTTACTAATTTATCGCTAAGAATTAACAAAGGTTTACTATATATATATAAATAGAATGTATAAAGAAAAAATAAAAATGGGCGAGGACGGCGGAAATAAAACCGTGATCTTTAGTCCCTGGGCTTGTTGCTGGCGTCCCGGACTAAAGGTCCGTAATTTTTTTTCACTTTGGCGCCCTTCGCCGCTAAAAATGTTTTAAATTCCTGGATGTTCAAGACCTTCGACTAAAAGCTTTCCAACCTTTAGCCCCGGGTTATAGACCACGCCCGGGAGAAAGGGGATGTTTTTCCCGGTAAGGATAGCCTTACAACCGGGAAAGGGAGGGGGGTTATATCAAAAGTCGCCCGGTTATATCAAAAGTCGCCCGATCCAGATCTCCATCGCCTTCTCGTCCGTCGACGACAGAGCATGCCGCCGCCCGAGCCGGAGCGCCCCGTGCCCGGCCCTGCCACCGCCCGGCCTCGTCCACGCCCCTCGAGCCGCCTTACATCCGCCCCGGCCGCGCGCCGTCCCCTTTGCGGCCGCCCCGGTAGCGCCGCCGCGCTTCGTCCCCTCGCGGCCGTCGCCCGGCCACGGACGCCCGGCCGCCGCCCTGCCGGTCCGTCCGCTCGCCGACCCGCGCGCCGACGACCCCGCTCGCCGACGCCCTGCAGCAGCGCCCTGCAGCCTCCATTGCTGTCCGCTTCCTTGCAGGTCCAGCGGTCATGGCTGCTGCCTCCATTGCTGTCGGCCTGCGTGGCGTTCTTCTTCCACATTGCCATTGTTCAGGTATGTTGGTGGGTTGTGCCACAAACTATCTTGCGGCGGAATACTGATGAGAACAAAATTAACATCGAATATATATATTCATTCCACAATTATACTGGATGGTGAGAACAAAATGTTTGTATTTGCCGTTTGTGTTTGCCAAGGAGTACAATGTTCATCCTGACACACTCAGCACAGCGTATGATTCTTGGTCCTGTTATCATTCTTGCCCTGTTTATCTGTGTCCTTACATGTCTTGTTTAGTACTAATTAGAATCTCTGCCCATGTTTCCTGGTACTCTTTTTAGTTATTATTATATATAATCTGGAATCATCAGTTGCCATAGTAAAAAAAAGCAGAAGTGATCAGTCGCCTCCATTCAATTCACTATGATTCCTACTGATAGTTTCTGGGACTAAACAAGGGTCGGGCCCTCATGAAGTTGAAGAATAATAAGCAATAAAGATAATCTAGACAGCATCAACATGATTGCTCCTAACATGTTGCATTTCATACTACTCCTAACATGATATGCTGAAACTGAACTGAACATATAAAACTGAATCAAGTGGATTTAGTTATGATTGGTCCTTCTGTTAAAACTTTCTGAATCGTCTAAAGCGTTGTTCTTAATTTTATAAGATAATATGTTGCTGGTTTTTATTGCTGGTTTAAGAGTAAAAAACAATATTTTAATTCATAAAAAATACAGTACATGACACACATAAATTTGTCATTGTTCTTTTTAAAAGCCATTTGTTACTTTAAAGCCAACTAATGGTTGTAACCTTCTATAGGTGTTCGACAATTTGAACTGCCATCTACCAAAGAAAAGTTCAGAATATGAAAAAAACAGATTGCTCTACCTAAGGTGAAGATGCCACTTTTTGTGAAATTTTACTTATTTCCTGGCATGGCATTGAAAATGGTGTATATACATACTAATACCTTTTATGTTTAACTCAAATTGAAGATTGAATGGTTGATGCGAAAAACCTTGAAGAACACCATCTCAAAGCATTCCAAGAGACCATAGCAAGATTTATTATTAATGACAAGGTCTTAAAGCCCGACGGAGAGTCTCTACAATGACCCCAATGAAGTTTACCTTCCAAATCGGCTACAGAATTGCGTGACTTGAAATTGTAATCGCCTCTAAGTGTGATAATCGTGTGACGCTGGAAATACAATGCCCGCTTAACTATATATAATATATGTATGTTGTATGTTATTTGTGTATGCATCGACGCATCTGAAATCCTGTCGACCGCTACCAATCGCTGGAGTACGTCATTGGCATCGGGAGGAATCGAATTCGAAAACCAATTTAATTTTTAAAAGAAAATGAATGAACAACCAGAGCAAAAGAAAAGAGCTCGCCCTATTGTTTGTCCCTGCTTCTAGACAACAACCGACAAAATGAGCGACGCGGTCGGGTACAATACGCGCAAAACCCCTATTTTTGTCCCGGTATGCCTACAACCGGGACTCACCTGCCTCGACCACGCTGCGCCATGCAAAAAGCTCATCGTTGTCTCGTGTAGTGGTAGAACTCGACGTACCCTTAGCGCTTTAATCGGTGCTCGTGCTACAAATGAGCAACGCTTTAGTCCTCGGCGCTGAACTCTGAGCTTACATAACCGGACAAATCCCCCATGGTGAACCGGGATAGACCTCTATCCCTGCACTAATAGTGTAGATGTATTATGAAAATATAATTCATGAAGAATATAATGATACTTCTAGCTGGCATAATGAACATTATAATCTTGTCATATAAATTTAGCCAAATGACTTCAAATTTGGGATGGAGGGAGTACTACTAATGGCTTGAACATTAAACTTCTGTCGAATGTGCTAGATCCAGGATCGGGGAGAGTATTTTGGGAATTTCTAATTCTCTTTGGGCCAACATGGATCATATTGTGTTGCGTTTCCAGTTGTCTAACGAGTTATATTCTTGAACCAAAAAGTTGTAACTATGCCTCAGCTATATAAATTGCAACAAACTAATACAGTAGTTGTGTCACGTGGCCAAATGGGACTGAAGCGGTAAACAATGGACCGTCCGCCCATGTGCTAGCTCTCTGGCTTTAGCTGCTCAGGCGGATGGGGAGCCAGCACAAATAACACCAAGCAGCGTAGTCAGTTCGAGACACACACATCGGGACAAGCCAAAACCCACTATTTCTGGCCAGCGGCGCAGATTCATGCTCATCATTCACCACACAAAGCAGCAGCTTCACGAAGGGCCACACAAGTCCATCCTCTATCCTTTTATTTCTTTGTAGCAGAGGAGAGGAAAACTACTTCTACTTATAGCTGAGAGAAGCAAGGTGCGTGTACATCTCCATCTCGATCTTGCTCCATGCTACTACTTGGTGGTGTATTTCGTATGTGGATGGTGATGATGAGCTCCATCTATATCTATATTTACATCTGTTAGCTTGCTCTTGGCAGACGGATCGTTTCACAGCTCCTCTTTCTCTTTTGCCGCTCTAAGTAGTCTAAGGTTTCATCTAGCCTACAAAAGCTATTAGTCCTTCTTCTCTAATTTAGGTTCTGCTTTGGTTTGTGCGTTTTGCCCGGTTATCTGATTATACGCTACCACCAGTTAGCGTTGCATTTAGTTTGGTTCTTCAGCTGAGCGGGAATCGGTTCCTCTGTGATTAACGGATATACTGCGCTTCATAAGTGTGCTCCATTAATTTAAAATTGAATTTCAAATAATATTTTAAAGTATCAAAAAGAATTCAAATAGATTTGCAAATAGCAAAGTTTTATAACTTTTTCGAAATCTACAACTTATATTTTGCTATTTTCGTCCAAGGTCATTTGGAAATTCAAAATTTAGTACTTAACTTTTTATAATCTGATATGAAGCCTCTCTGTTCGGTCATCAATAACCTGTGCTAGCATGCTTGTATCTATCTGCGCGTCGGCGGCTGTCCTGATGCCTTAGCACCCGTGCATGCAGACTGAAGCTGATCACAGACATGGCTGAAGAAGAGGTGTCCATGTGCTGCTGGGAGTCTCCCGACGAGATCACCAAGCTCGGAGACAGGGTGGAGTAAACATGAAGGCCTATGTGGTTGACGCGGAGAGAAGGCGTATCGATCGAGATGTCAGGGTGCAGAGATGGGTGAGTTAGTTTCTCAAGGGTGCCTTGTACGAGGCCACCGACATCCTGGAGGATGTGCCAGCTGGACGCTGAGGAGAGTGCGCGACAAGGCACCACCGGGCAGCTTCTGTGGAACCATGCAGGAGAGGGCGCCGGGTTGCATCCTGCCGGTGCTCTTCTGCCTGGGTGGAACCTCGCTTTGCCCATCAGATGGGCGGCCGAATCAAGCAGCTCAACGCGAACCTGACGACATCCGCAAGGAGATGGCCGACTTTGGGTTTGTAAAGCCCGATGGCATACCTGACGTGCGTCGAGCGAGGGCACTAGCCACAGCCGCGCTACGACGTCGTTGCTTGATGCAACGGCGGTCGTTGGCGATGCGATCGAAGCGGACACACAGTCACTGGTGCAGGAGCTCGTGACCACTGAGCCTGGGGTCAAGGTGGTGTCCATCACGGCCGCCGTGAATGGGCAAGACCACCCTGGCCAAGAAGATATTCAACGATGAGGGCATGAAAATCGGAGTTTGGGAGCAAGATGTGGCTGAGCGTCACCGGAGCGCTACAACCCGGACAAGCTCTTGAGCTCAGCCATCATCCAGGCCAGCGGGAGAAGAAGACTCATGGGGACAAGCAGGTCCTCACACAAACCCTCTGCGCCACTCTATCATCAATTGGCAAATTTCTGGTGGTGTTGACGATGCCTGAGTAAGGGAGCATGGAGCGACGTCCTCCGTAGCCCAATTATAGAGGCTGGTCGTGGTGACAACCTCGAGTCGAGTCATCATCACCACAAGAAACGGAGGGCCTAGTTAAGCGAAATGTGGGAGTAACCTTACTACACGCATCGTGTCAAAACCACTCATTACTCGATGAAGATGCTTGGTCTGTGCTCCAAGAAGCAGTTGCCAGCGCAGGTAACAATACGCTTTGTTTTCACTCATTGTTGCTATTCTTATTCGTCTCGAAGTGGTGTACTCAGGTAGTGGATAATAAATACACATATAGGTGAGTGATCCATATAAAAATGATAAGATCATATATTTTTAATATTTAGATAATATATGTATATATATACACCCCAGGTGTAGAGTTTATTCTACACCCAACAGTCAAGTACTGACCAAACTGATCAAATATTACTAAACCAAATCGTGGGATTTCTCTCACTAGTAGTGTTCAGTAATCACGCCAGTAGTGTTACTACTGGAAATTCGCTCAGCAATTTCTGCCGGGTGTAGAATTTTTCCCATATTCTTTTGTATGTATGCATACTCAACCTGCAATGCCTGCCTAGTCTAGTCTAGTCTGATGGTGGTGTTCTCCTGTAATGCCTGTGCAAACCAGCTGTTTGCTGCGTTAGCGAGATGAAATCTTCCATGGTGGTGTGGATCTATAGAGCCATCGAACGCTGGTATCGCCAGACGCGTCCTCGACTGTTGGGTGGCGCC
>JADLZK010001938.1:0-46839 GCA_015847255.1 Hyparrhenia diplandra
GGGATTCGAACCCGCCGATCCAACAAGGCAAGAAGGAGACAAGGTTGCAAGTGTTAGACATGATTACTCATGCACGTGAAAACCACAAACTAAACCTCTTTTCTATGATACTCCACAGAGTACCCGTGCACGTGCTGAAGTCGGAAAACGCTTGGTGGAGCGACCGCGCAGGAGCCCGTGTGGTAGAGTTGGCACCACCCGACGCTGAAAGGAACCTAGTAAGTTCCTCGAACTTCCTCGAGCCACCTACGGCACAAGGCTCAAGCCCATCTCCCCGACAAGCCTTCGGGTCCTTTCAGTGCTAGTCTTCGGCCTACAACATTTAACTTTAGTGTTTCAAGAATGCAAACCTACTAAGGCGCGTATAAAGATCAATGTACGACGCAGTAATGCAAACCTCGTCGCAAAACTGTACTCCGCCCATCGCCACGCCGCCGCGTTGTCGTGACGGGCGGTCGTGACGCATCGCGTGCTCGGACCTCGCCTAGTCTAAAGTCGAACTATTGATGATGCCGCCGCCAATCCACAACCTCTCGTGTTTGCCACCTCCCGAGCCCATGACAATGTTCGTGATCAATGTTATGAGCGCCCTGGATCGAATCTTGCCCATATTTCGCCCAGTTGCCTTAGTTGCACTTAGCGATCCGGGGTGCCGACACTCTAGTTGTTGTACGCCTCGGGTGTCGCTCACGTCGTAGGATGTCGACGCCGCCTTTTGCTTTCAGGCGACATGCAATATGCCTAGAAGTCATGCAGCCCATGCCGGGTGTGCTTGTAGCTACGAGAAATAAAAAGAAAGAACATTAGTGGATGGACCGCGATAAAGAAGATTGAGCCTCGTGTTGGCAAAAGAAAGAAAGGCACTCCATAACTCTTCTTTGTACTCCGCAGGTTACGGTTGCCTTGGTGGCGTACCGACCTTTTCATCACCAAACGCCGCCCCCGGTGCGCCGCCGTGCGCTCGCGTATCGCTGCGTGAACCACTTGTCCACGATCATCTCCCGTGCAGAGCATGGGATCCACACCACTTGGCTGTGAATCATCTACACCACACGAAGTATTTGGACAGATGAGAGGATCAAATTAAACATACTTAATCTCAAACGGCTAAATATTAGTGTTTGTTCATGTACCTCTATAAACCGCCTTTACCGGGTCAACATCTCCCTTCTTGCTTGATCATTCACTATCTTCTCCCGCAAGCACCCGTCAGCGTTGTAGGTTATGATGGCCGGGTGCTCACCTCATGATGCATGTCGGTGACGCGCTTTTTGCAGCCTCTCGCCGCAGCTTGCGCTGCCCGCTCTTGTCCTACCTCGCATGTGAAGAAGGTCCGCATACAAAACTAAGTCAATTTCATTATTTCAAGTGTGAGTCAAATTAATGTGATGTATTGAGAAAAACTCTCAGGCGAGGGAGAAGCTACCCAAACTGTCACCACGCCGCCCGCCATGTGGGTAGTCCCTGGTCTGCGCCCTCTAGTAGTAGTGGCCCCAAGTGTAGGGCCAGCTCAGCCCCGCCCATGGTACGTGGACAATGCTGGGGTAGTTCTTCCCGCATCGTATTCTCCCGATAATGCCGTTTGGTTTGCGTGAGCCACCGGTCGACATAACGATCCAGCCTCCAGATAAGTAAGACAAAATATTAGTTTTTCCTCAAAATTCAAATGAAGTAAGGCATCTAAATTTACTTACCTTGTCCCTTGGGGGCGAATCACTTGGCGGCCAGAGGAGTGGAGGCCGAGGAGCCGGTGAGGGGCCCGCAAGTAGACCTTCGCCCTTCCACCGGTACGCCATGGAAGCCGCACTTGAGGCGTCCCTGCACTGCCCCTCCCCGTCCGCCGGTCGGTCCCTCCTCGTGCGGTCTCCCGGGGTCCACTCAGCCCTCCCCGTCGTGCCCCTCCTGGGCCCTCTCAGCCCCAAGGGGAGACGCCTTCCTCCCCGGGCCTACGGCCACCGGCCCCTCCTCTCCCCGTCTCGACCCTCCCCATCGTCCCTCCCCCCCTATGACGGGTCAGAAAGCAGACAAGGGCTCCTCGACGGCCCTCCTCCACCTCCGGCCCCGACCCTCCCCGTCATCCCCCCGGGCGCTCGCCATCTTCAATCACCCAGAATCAAAATATAAACAAGACATAATTAGAATTAGATGCATAATAAAAACAAAAATTTAATTACAAAAAGAACATAGTATTACATGTTTTAGAAGTAATCTGATCATCGTTGGGATTAGCTCACATCACATGTCAAAATTGTCCAGTCAATGAAGACAATCCGGCTGAGGAATGTTGTCTTCATTGTCCTTGCCTAATCGATCAAGCATTTCTAAGTCCTTCAAATTTACCACCTCATCGTCAGTTATCAACCATTTCATTATCTACTTCCCATTCCTATAGTCGCAGCTAGGTCCTGGCTCACAAAACCCCGTAGCCCCTCTTCTTGATAGAACTCTCCTTCATATGTGTTTGGGTTGATCAAGTTATAATCTTCATCGCTTGGGATGTAGTTTACCATGCGGCGCCACCTCCTCGCACAACCTCCCAACCCTTAAGATAATATTTTGCTTTTTAGGTAGCATGGCGGTGCAATAAACCCCGCACCGCCCGGTTGAGCCACACAATGTAGACATCACCGTGGATACACGAATCCGGCCGAACTTTGACTAGCCCAATTGTCTGGTCCGTCGAGTACATTCAGATCAAACCAATGACATTTGAATATCATGTGTTTAAGATGTGGGGTTTCATAAAATGAAAGTTCGTATATTTCTTGGACTCTTCCATGATATTCATGCCATTAATGTCGACCGTAACCACACCGGGCCAAGCTTGCGGTACTGATTGGGTCAACCCTATTCATAGCTTGTCGTGGTGGAAACCATATCCGCTCACATCATAACCGGTAAATGACCTAACTCTTAAATCACATCCGCCTACAACAAGAATCAACTCCCACGATGGATGGAGATCGTTTGGGCCGCAAGTTCAAGCGAGAATAGAGCGTTATAATATTGATTGAAACGCATGACCAACTTGAAATGGACGTAGCGCGATTGACATTACCTTTCTTGAACCACTAAATGAAATCGGGTCCCTTTGGTCTAGCACCTTGTGAAAGAAGGGTATCAATTTTGTGTGGCTCGAACCCCGATTCAGGCCAGACTCACGAATGAATTCTCGTTTGTACCGATCCACCTCTGAGTTAGCTGGTCAGCACATATAGCATGATATCCAAGGCCACTCTTCTCATTGCTCAATTGCTTAGTGGTAGATGCACTCGCTTCGAATTGGCCTTGAAAAAGGTCGAGTCGATTGATTCTCCCCAACATTTATAATGAGGGGGTTGATCATGCACACTAGGAAGGTTGTTCAGATAGTATTTTCCTATGAAGTTTGACACCTCCTCCACAATGTATGCCTCGCAACCGAAGGCTCGATTTTGGCTTCTTTATTCCTACATTTCTTATGCATATTCTTAGAGTTTCTCGACAGTAGCATTCAATGGTACCGACAAAGCCCCCCCATACATACCTCATACAGAGGTGCACAATCATGTGTCAGACGCAAGAAGAAACCGTGGCAAGATTGTTCCAACTTACGTGAGTAACACGTGCCGCTTTTTTCCAACTCTTTGCAGACGGTCCGAGAGATCACTCGCACATAGCCGCTTTAAGAAATAGCTCTAACTCGCTTTACTAGCCATAGATTCTCGTGGACATAGCCTCAACCGTCGTGGAAGAAGCCGCTCAATCCATACATGGTAGTCATGACTCTTCATCCCATTGACTCAAGCAGAGTAGTTAAATTGACTCCACTCTTCACATTATGTGCATACCCATCTGAAAACCTTAGTGTCTTCATCCATCTACTTCCCTCCCTCCTTTGTTGGATGGACAAGACGTAATCGGCCTTGGGCCTCTCCATTTCTTGCGGCCTTCTGAGGCCTCATCTCTTGAGACGGTCTATCGTATATAGTTGCTAGGTCCACTCTAGCCTTAGGGGTTGTCCTTAGACTTATCGCACGTTGTCTATGATAGTGCAAAAGTCCCTCGGCGATATTCTTTTCTCAAGTTGTATCATCATGTCACCGTGATGTGGCACAAAAAAGGTCATCATGATAGGGGAGCCTCCCAAGCCCGACTTTTATGAGTCCACATATGCTACTCACCATATCCCACAAAAACCACCACCTTGTTCATTGGCCACAAGAGCATTCATCGAGCACCTAACCTCGACACCCGCCATCATCCGTGGTGGAGGTCTCCACAATTATGACCTTTTTGTAAAGTTCTTGTGTCTTGTCTAAATGGATGGTCAAGGGGGGAGAAATTGACGATGTTGGTCGAACGATCATACTTACCACCCTTCAAGCAACCATATGAACCTCTACACGCTCCTTGCATATTGTTCATGGGAACTTTCCGTGAACACACCAGTCGAGAACAACCCATACGCTAGGGAAGTCATGAATTAGTATTGGTAACAAACGTGCATTTTGAAGGTTGTCTTGTGGCTCTGGTCGTATGTCCATACGCCTTTCCTCCCAAGCCTTGATCAATTCATCGATCATGTGCTCTATGAACACACCCATCTTACTCCCCGGGTAAAAGTGAATTATCACGACAAGAATATGGTGTCCCATTGAAAGGAGACACCTGGGGGAGATTCGTGGGGATAACGAACATCGGCCAACATGTGTATGTGGCAAGATTCCATAAGCCATAAGGATTGAACCCATCTGCTGCCATAGCAACACGCATATTATGTGCCTCCCACCTCTTTCGTGATGTTTTCCATCAAAGTATTGCCATGCTTCACCATCCGATGGATGTACCATCTTGTCAGATCGACGCTTGCCCTTTGTGCCACGTCATCCGCTTGGCTGGATTCCGCCATGTATAGCAGTCATGGATCCTTGGTATGAACGGAAGGTACCGCATGGATTTTTTAGGTGATGTCAAGTCTTTTCCATCCCGACCATCTCCGCTGGTACCTTCGCACTCGAGGATTTACACTTTGACAAAGACCTTGCATCCGCATGTTCTTTCCTAAATAGGGACACACCCATTCACGCAAGCATGTATCCGCTCATACGGCATCTTGCGTACTAGAGAGTTTTTGACTGCAGACATGCCCATTGGCGTGAAGTGGCCCCTTGGGGAGCAAGGTGCCAACCACTACCATAACAACTTATCGGGCCCCGTCGAATTCATGTTTAACCGGCACTTCACCCCTAATAAATGACCAATGCCGCCCGGGGCATAAAACCGTGGTGTGATCGCGGAAGGGGTTTCTTCACCGAGTCCATCATTTCAGAAACAACTTTGCCTCCTCCATCGCCACCTTATCACGGGCGCCATTGAAAAGTGCTTGGTGGGCATCATCTAACATGTCTACAACCCCAAGATCACCATCACACGCCTTGAGGCGTGGTGTCACCACCTCCTCTCTCATACGTTGTGCTTCACCATGGTAGACCCCATGGTATAGTCATTGTAAATCCATGATCGAGAAGATGTTTACCCATGTCCCGCTTGCAAACTCTCCTCTTGTTGTCACATTTTTTGCAGGGACACCAAACTAGCAAATGACCACTCTAGCATTGCCCCATGCAAATTCCAAGAAAGCATTGGTCTCGTTTCACCCATTCGTCATCAAAATCACGCTTTTACTTTCCTCGGCCCGTACATCCACCGACGGTCCTCCATCCTTTAGCAAAATTATGAATTCAAACCATGAATTCCATCTACATGGTGTTCCTACTATCTAATAGGTGAGATAGGTCTGATCTCCACGGCGGAATGGGTGATGGGTTAGTTTCCAAGCTCCCGATCCCGATCGAGATAGCAATTTTCAACAGCCTTCCCCGCTGTTCTCCCCGATACACGTCCCGTATGGGAGAGTGTGCATCCCAGAACAACAGGGAGGTGATGCCGAGACTCTATCGCGGGACCGAGCGGTAACATGGAAATCCCACCCATCTACGCATCCCCGGGCCGGTCCCAAAAAGACGTGATTAACCAAACAGATACGGTCAGATATGCAAAGAAATTACCTCCAAACATATATTCTTTTCGAATGCGTAGACGCCTTAACGTGGGTTACGCGATCTACTAACCATGCGACCGAAGAGGGGTTATTCATACCTAGGGTGCCGGCGGCAAGGCGGCAGTGGCGAGGCTACGACGTGAGTGTGTGGACCGCAACACCGAAAGACAATCGGGGTCGCCGAGGTACTCTTCTTCAAAAAAAAGAACATATGGGCTTAGTTGAAAATTTTAGCGTAACCTCCCCTACATGGTGAGGTTTCCAAATCCTGCAATAAAAACATAGGGCACGATGGTCGACAAACACATATGCAAATCCATTCAATTCATATATTGCCGACTCACATTAAACATATAATTCCACAACTACTACTAATAGCATTACTCTACTCTTCTTCTACTATTTCTACTACTACATTGAAAAGGAAACGTGAGGGAACTCACAAAGAAGGGGCACGTCAGGCGACTGCTGGGAGGCCGTCAGGATGCAGTGGAGCCCTCTCCTCCTTCTTAGCTTCTCCTCTTCCCCCTCCTCCTCTTCTCCTCCTCAGCCTCCTCTTCTCCCCTCCTTCTTCTCCTCCTCCTTCACACCGGTAAGGGGCGGTGGTGGTGAGCGGCGCCGGCTGGCCAGGAGGGGCGAGGGATCGCGGCTGCGGCGGCGAGGGAGCGTTCCCCACTGCAGCATTCGTACAGACGGTGGATGCGGGCTTGGCGGCCTGCAAGCTTGGGGGCGCATGATGGCTGGCACGGCGCGTGGGCATCGGTGGCATGGGCGGGCGGCGCGGGGCGGCGCTGGCTTGGGTGGGTGGCGGGCGAGCTCTGTGTGGGCGGCGGGCGCTGCGGTGGGGCGCGGTGGTGGCGGGCTAGTGGCGTGAGTGGTGCCGCCTGCGGCGGCGGCGGTGGTTGTGTGCGTGTGTGCGCAAGAGTGTGTGTGGAGTGTGTGAGTGGGGTGAGAGCCGAGGGTTTAGGGTTTTATTTTTTTAATTTTTTCAATTCTTTGCCGAGAGCTAGATCCTCGGGAGCTCTAAGAAAGATAGGTCCTTGCTTCAGGGTCGCAGATCTGCGCTTACAAAGATTTTTTTCTTACTCCAATCCGGACGAGGAGGGAGAGCCACGTGCCGCTAACCCTTTGCCGAAAGCACTGACGCGGCTCTCAAAAAGCTCCCAGCCTTTGCCGAGCCTTACATGGCGCCGGCGAAGGAGCTCTTTTGCCGAGCCGCCTTTTGTGAAAGGTCCCAATGACTAGAGGGGGGGTGAATAGCCTATAAAAATTTACAACAACACTAAAGCAACACCGTTAGTAAATAAGATGGCTATGAGCGTAACAAGCGGTGCTACAAACTATCTAGGCAAGCCACCTAGCAATTTAGTAAAGCTAATATCTCTAATCTCACACAAGAGCTAGGGTTGCTTTGTTACTCCTAGGTGATCAAGGAACACTAAACTAGTCTTTTACCCGCTTAGGAGCTAACAAAGTTAAGCAAACTAAGCAACCTAAACAAGCTACACAAAGTAAACTAGCAAAGTAATGCAAAGATGTGCTAGGAATACAATACCACCGAGGAGTGTAGAGGATGAAGCCAATCACCGCGGATCAATAAGAAATTCCAACGAGGCTCAAACAATTGACACAATGATTTTTACCGAGGTTCACGTGGCTTGCCAAGACGCTAGTCCCTCGCTGTGGTGATACACCCACTTGATGATTCACAAGCTTTAATGGCCGTGCCAAATCCCACGGTGGGAGCTCAATGAATCACCACAAGAGGGGATCCACAAGCCACCCAGCAACTAATTAGTGACTTCTTTCGTGAATCTCCCGCGGATAGATCAACCCCACACAAGTCCACCTGTGGCCCCGAACAAGCTCCAATCGAGCTCAACACCACCAGAACTCCAAGCCGCTAGGGAACCAACAAATTCCCAAGAGAAACGAACTCCCGCAGTTCCCTCCAAAAGGATGAAGTGCCTCTAGATGCAAGCAACAAGCAAATGCACTTCAATCTCGCCTCAATCTCACCCAAGAATCGGGGTTAGGCTAGAGAGATGAGTGGAGGGAGTATCTTCAGCTCACAAAGAGAGTTAGAGTGTTTAAATGTGCAAGAGAGAGCTCATGTACCCGGCCAACCAAGTATATATATAGAGCCCCACCTCGAAATAGAGTCGTTGTTTTCAAATGGGGTTTTCAAGGCTGCTGGATCGACGCACCGACCGGGACTCATCCACGCGTCCTGGGCCAAGCTGCCCTGGGCCGAACCGACAGCACCGCGCCCCATAGCCGATGCCCAGAGCATGCATCCCGTCCATGCTCCCGGTGGTGACCGTGACCACCCACCATGCGTCCCGCTGAAGCTTAAAAATCAGCCCGAATGCAAAGGCTCTCGCGGATCGATCGGGAATCAAATGACCGGACGGTCCGGCCGTGAGGTCCAGTCCGGCCTAGCATCCGCCGCCGTCAAGGTCCGGTCGACGCTTCCCCGGAAATTGCCATCTTGTTGTCGCTTTTTTTTAACCTTGCTTCGCCTTCTTGCCATAAGTTGCCAACAACACGTCAAGATGATCTCAATATCATGTATGTTAGCATATCCCAATCGAACAGGCAAGAACGGTTAGTGCTCTCAATCCTAAATGCAACATGCAAGTCAATTGGACCTAGAGGCACTTGTCATTGGATTAGCCGGCATTCCCTCTTGATAGTCGGCCATCTATACTAAATGTGATCACACTCTCTATAGTGTCTTGATTGTCCGCGACAGCCGAGAGCCCGAGCCCCCGCCACCCGGGGTGAGCCGGGCGTTTGTCCGGGGCCTCGATGAACCTCGAGTCCGGGCGGTTTGTTGCACAGCTGACATGGAGACGGGTTTTATATCAACTGGCCCCTCGATCCTTGATCGAGTGAAAGACCTTTACGCCCGCCGGGCGTGAGCCTCGCTTTTGATTGATGGGTCAACCGAGGATCGTTGTAAAGTTTTTACAAGCACTAGATGTTCAAGGTGCGCTCTCTCTCTCTACGAGGTTTTGGCCGCCTTTTATAGTTCAAGGGGCCAAAGAGCTTTGCTACGGACCTAGTCGGATACAGAGAGGGTTGTCCGTCGAGGATTCGAACACCCAAACTCTAAACATGGTAACTGACCAGATTTCTATCCTCGGACGCAACAGAAGTCTTCCCGTAGCTATGCTTCCATTGCCTTCCGAGTCGGGAGTTTGTGGCCGCAGGATAGAATCCTCGCGAACAACTCTCCGGGAGTCCTTAGGTGATCCCGTATCCACAAGCCCCCGAGCATCTCAAGGCCGAAGCAGTGGAAGTAGTCCTCGCTTTTTCTTCTAGGCGAAGCCTTGATATGGTCTTGAGATCATTACACCTGTGCGCTTTTGAAAAAAAGTGCACCCGTAGGGTGTAGCCCCCGAGCTTCTTGCTTTTTGGCACAAAGAGTCGGAAGGTCTCTCGAAGTTCTTTGTCTCTCGTCTTTGACATCTTCTCGACGAGTTCTTTCTGCCTTAGATTGCTCTTCTCCCACCGAGCTCTTTCTTCGATGGAGCTTTTAAGAGTGGTCTTGAGATCTTTTCCTTAGTCTTCGAGTCCTTCTCATATTTGGAGTTCTTTCTCCCCGGATGGATCTCTCTTCGTGAGCCCCCGAGCATCTCAAGTATGAGTCATGAGAGCATCTTTTCTCGCCTTCCTGTGAAGCTTCGATACACCTTGAGATCTCTCATCCTCGAAGTTCTCCTCGATTCGAAAAATCTTTGTCGGGGGTACTGCCAGCAGCCTCGAGCCTGCCTAGGGAGTTCTTTTCTTTGGAAAGGAATCTTAGAGGTTCTCCCGTCCTCCTGATTTTTGACCGCTTTCTTTTTCTTCTTTGTTGTGAATTCTTCAGCGCCTCTAGGCCGCTTCTCTATCCGTAATGGCGGTTGCGGTGGTTCTTTTCTCTTCTAGCGAAGGATTTGACCAAGCTAGGTCACCCTGCTGCACTCGGTTCGTAAAAAGGAGAGAGTTGTCACTTCTCTAATTTAATTCGCCAGAGACTCCCCGCTACGAGTTTATCCCGAAATCCAGAGAGGGAAATTTTCCCTGCCCTAAATACTTGATACTGGGTCGCTCTTTCTTTCCCCCTCCCGCCATTTGCTTGCAAGGCCATTAGCAAATACCTTGCCCTAATCTCTTCTCCGGCGCCCTTGTCGCTTTTCCTTCCTTGCCGCCGCTTGTCGATTGTCGCCGCCGTTCGTCCTGATGACGAAGGGGTCTTCTCGGCCGTCACAGGCAAGGAGGAGGCCGTCCTCGGTGAGATGGAGAGGGCTCAAGACTGGCCGAGTCCGCTCGCCACCGAGGGTGGACATATGGCGGAGCCGGGAGAGGCGTAGCTCCTTCCCCGACCTCGGGGGCGCCCGCCCCGTAGGTCATCGCTTCCCGCCCCTAATCCCCTTGAGGTTGTTCTCTGCTTTATCGCCTTCGATCCGCATCCCCCGCGCCCCTTCCCCGCTTCTAACTTTTTTCCATGAGTTTCTCGCAATTCTATGGGATTGCTCTTTTCATCTCGCCCCGAACGGGGTTCTTCTTTCTTCTATCTTCGCTCATGCTTGTGAGACGCTCATAGGCATTCCTCCTTCTATGAATTTTCGCTATTTCTTCCGTCGCCCGATCTCGATCCGTCGTCTGGGTGTGTTTCATCCAAGCCCGCCGTGGTCGGAAGGTCGCCTTTTTGATTACGATCTTCCCGATTCTCAGAATCGGGTCGGGCGCCTCGTTGGTTCTATGTGAACAACCCTCCTTCCGCTCTTGCTGACCATGACTCTATGAGCCCTTGATCCAAAGTTTCAATGTCACTCTCCCGATGAGTCGGAGGTTGCTGAATTTGTCAATCGGGTCAAATTTTTTGAAGCTAGGTGCTGGTCTTAGCGGCCCGGTATTGTTGCCACGCTGGTTCAGCCCTTGATGGCCGTGGAGAAGTATGGCTTCGAGTACATCTGGCCCGAGGATCCATCTCGTGTTGGAGGTGGAGGTGCCGAGTTGTCTCGATGAGGAGCTGATGGATTCTCTTTGCCTCATGCCGAAGGATGTTCCAAATACCTCGATTCTGGTCGAGGAGTATTCTCGCTACTAATCCTCCTCCCGCTGTGAAAGTGATTTTTTCTCAGATGCTCGTGGTCTTCTTTGTCCAGCTTAGGGTTGTTTCACCCTCGCTTTTTGTTAGCATCTTGGCCGCAACTACAAGGAGTCCGCTCCGGTGATCGCGGGCTTCATGCCTACCGCCTCGGTAACCTTGCCGAGTCTTTAGTCCTTCCCGTATGAGTATTGGGGGTTCCCGTATGTTCCCTTTACCCGCATCCACGAAGTTCTGCCTTATAGGTCAAGCGCCGCGGCGCTGCTCTTCAAGAACCCGGTGTTTCTTTCGCCGCTACCACTCCTAAGAGGGACTCGCCTCGCCGTCTCAAGCCTTTTGCAGGAGCCTGCGTGTAATATTCTCATAGGTGAGGGGTTGTTTTTTCTGTCGCACTCCGCTTTTTTGATATGAGTTAACCCGCTTCTCTTTTTTTTTTCTATGGTTTCTTCATTTGTCCTTGAGTGTGATGAGGAGCAATGTTGCTGTATCCCTCCTAATTATCGGGGCCCACCTGCACTCGTTATTGTTCCAAAGACCTCAACAAAGAAAAGTGTATACACCCAACACTTTAAGAAGCTCGCCGATGTCATCTAAACTCCGATTGCACCTCACAAACAGATCAACAAAGGAAGCAGCAACATTACAACATTTGTTACAAAAAATATAAATCGAGTGCGGAAGAATATTAACTTTAATTTACAATATGTAAAACAAGTTACATTTGAGTAAACTTAACTAAATTAAGTGGAAGTAGAATGTAACTATAGGAGATACATAGATCATGTCGAGCCCACCGACACGACCTCATTTATCAAAGATGAGTCAGCACCGCAAACAAGGGTTAACAAACCCCGAGTACACAATGTACCCCGCAAGACTTACCCACAAAAAAGAAAAGACCCAAGGATATGCCGGCTTAAGGGAAGTAAGGTTAGAAAAGGGAGTTTGCGTAAAAAGCTTACTAAAAGTTGATTCTACTTTCCATATTTTAGAATCAAATTAATTTATTACTGTAATCCTCTTCGCACCGCTCTAAGTCAAACACTTGTTAAACATCACATCAACATCTTCACTTCCATCTCTTTCCATGATCACCACTGTTCCATCATTAAAAACTACGGAAGTGTGCTGAAGCTCGGGTCTCCTCTCCCGATGAGCACGGGCATTCGCTAATCGATTAATACCCAAATGGGATCCCTTAACCACACGACATATGTAGCACCGCTTGTATATATCAACCATCTCCCGCCGTCAAATCGGACCAAGGCCTCTACGCCACCCGAGAATACAGTACACCTCCGCCCCCGGGACTTTTAACCCACCGAGGGTATCTTGTACTTCCCGCCATCTTCCACTCCCAAAGGCGCGGTTGTATCGCTCCCGATTTGACACACCCCAGTGATCGCTTACCAAAGCATGTGGCCGCTAGTATCGATCCACTTTAAGGTGACCCTGTCGATCCCGATGACACTGCCCTCGTGCTTTTGCCAACAAGGCCTCGCCAGCGCAATATGCGCCCACGCCCCGCCAACTTATTGTGGCATACCACGGACGGGGCCCTAACCGACACAGACGGACAAGCATGCCTATGAAATCCCCGGCCGGCTTATCAATAAACGCCCTGCCCTCTGCCTCATATTTAAATATTATTATGTCCACCGATAGGGTGGAGGAGCTAAGATAACTTATATCTCGCGAATAATGATGAACTATCATTCGACTTCTACCGGTTTAAGCATTACTACATAAGAGATCGAATTTTACACATACTAGTGGGATAATATCGGGTATAATCAGAGATCAAGGTAGTCATGCAAAGAAACGGTATCAAATAAACTATTAACTTAATGCACATTACACTAGACTTAAGGTGTAATAAAGATTTTCAAAAACATAGAAAGGTTTATGCACCGGGCTTTGCCTGCGGTTGCGTAAAGTTAGATTCCGGCCGGGATCACCAAAGTTAATGTTGACAACCATCCTCCGGTGGATGGATCTTTCTTCGAAGCTTCATCATCACGATCCGACTCACTGTGATACTTACACGAGATGATGATGTATGCTTTAGCATGATGGAATGATAAACATGATGCTTGATGAATGCATGGAAATCGATAAACAACTTGAGTACAACTTTCCTTCACGCAAAAGTTGCAACCCAACAAAACCAACTTGAGAAACTACTTCTACGAGATATCATCACCATTGCCTAAGGAGTTCTCAAGGACCATTTGATTGTGGTATGATCCAAGATTCACAAAAACAATCCCAAATCATACATCAAACCTAAATTATTCTACCCTAACCTTACTATTTTCTAATTAAACAAATAAAGTATAAAAATAAGAAATAAATTAAACACCTCAAAAAATGACCCCAAACTTTTTTCTACAGATAGGTCCTACCATGAAACAGTTCCAAATAAAATATCAAGAATTTTGGATGTCTAGATTATTTTATAAAATTCACCAAAGATCCTTTTTGAATAAAATCTGAGAATTTTAAACAAAGTAAAAAAACAGTTTAAAAATTCAAATTTGAATTTTTTCTCAGAATCTAGACATCATAAAAGACACACACAAAAATTTTCATAATTTTCCAAGCTGTAAATAAATTTCTATGAATTTGAAAAACTTCGAAATTTCAAACTTTAATTAAAATCGAAAATCGACTCCTAAAAGAAAAACGCCATAATGACCGCACCCTGGCACCCCCTTGGCACTGCGGCGCGCCAATGCCCAACGAAAACCGCCCAAGAGTCAACAAAGCCGCCTTACGCCCCGCCTACGCTGCTCATCGTAAATCGCAAGCGTAACCCTAGAGTTCTATGGATTTACAAACAAGGACACGCCACTATTCACATGAGTCACGTAGTTGCAAATGTGCCCCCGGAACTAATCTAATTTATCTTTTCACGTCCTCGCCTTCCCCGACAAGACTTCAGCCCGCCGGTTATCGGGATCGACGAAATCCGCTTGCCGCGGGAGGCCTCTAGCCACGGACCTCTCCTTTCACCCCTTCTTCACTCGCATAACCGATCACTAAAACCTAACCCTAGCGCGCACTTAGCATTTTGCCGCATTTTACTCGCGGAAGCGCGACGGCTGCCACGGCGAAGCGGGCGAGCGCTCACCTGAGCCGCTCGACGCGAAACTATCTACCTCACTACAACCAAAGACGCAAACGCTAAAATCCAAGAGCCCTAACTTAATCGACACAAAACGAATTCTAGAGTGACCGCACTCCGCGACGCTGGGCGGCGCGCTACGACGACGCCGCCGGCGCAGGCGTTCTCTAAGGCTATGATGCTCGACTCACTTTCAACCATCTCGCCCTGGCGTATACCCACTAGATCATAAGGATCATGATTCTCGAGCATCGGTTAGCGGCGACGATGGATCGGAGCGTGGTCGCATCGACGCAGAGCGGGCGACGGCGGGCGACTCTCCGCGGTAACCTTGGCGCTCTCGGCGACTTCGCCAGGTATAGGCAAAACAAGCGAAGCCGCACTCATGACTCGTGATGACAAGGCGTAACCGATTCAACTCGGGCCGGTTGCGCGTGCTCACCCGGATAAGCGGGTCGACGGGCGAGGGCCGGCTCAAGCGCGGCGCCGCTGTGCGCGCCGTGGGGAAGAAAAGGGACGGCGGGCTTAATTCCCCACTAATGTTTGTGGTTTTTGCTCTCAAATGAGGCGCAAGGAAGGCTAAGCACTGGTCGGTGACAAAATCCCTGGACGACGGGACGGGACGCCGTGATTTATAAAAGATCGCTGTGGTCCGCTGGCGTGACGCGGAAGAAATTGGCAACGCCGACGCATAAGCTGCCACCCGGGCCGAAATGGCCGGGCCCGCCTCGACGGGTGATGACACGCAGCGATCGATTTTCGACACGCTGGAGCAGGGCTTGGCGCCGCGGCGACGGGCTCGAAGCCGGAAGCCGCCACGGGCGGCGAAGTGAGCAAATGGGCCGCCCGCCTCGCCCCCCCTTTGATTTCTAATTTCCAAAACCCTAAACTGAAAAATCACAAATTTACCCCAAAAATTGTACTGCACTCAAAAAAATCTCCAAAAAGCAACTTGACTTAAAAATTTCAAGATCTACAACTTTCATAAATGGATCAACTTCAAATTTGAACTCTAAAACAGACTTTTTGAAGAGGCAGCCTTTTGAAATTAAATTTGGATTTGAAATTACTTCAAAAATTTGAACTAAACTTGAAAAACTCAAAATACCAACTTTGTCTACCTCAAAAAGATCTACAAGGTTGATTTTTGGAAGTTTCTCAAATTTTGTCTAAATTTGAAATAATTCAAAAGGGGGTAAAACTAGGGTTTGAAAAGACGCGGAAATTCAAGGGTTTTCTTTTTAAAATTTTCAAAAAAACCTTGAAAAGCTCCAAACATGGAAAAAAATTGTTGCCAAAGATAGATAAACACTTGATCGCTGAAGATTTGATCAAACCAGGCTCAAATCAAAATTATAGAAAAGGGATAAAAGAAAACATTGAAACTAGGTTTCACATAAAACGACATTCAAATCAAGCTTCACAATGTTAATTCAAGTCATTAGACAAACATTGCATGGAATTAAACTCATTTTAGTGGATGCATCACAAGGTTCTCAAAATGAATGCTTTGCAATGCACATGATGACATGGCCAATTTTAATTGTATATTAACATCTAGGATACAGCAAGCAAGTGGAGTCTCTTTGTCCGGAATACGTGAGTTCTTTCTTTTTGTTTTCACGCCCTGGTTCTTTTGGTTTGTGGTGGTCTTGATGTGATTTGTTTCTCGTAGTCCTCCCCGTTGTGCAAGTTGAGGCTTCGAAGGTTTCTTCGCCCGGTCCAGCTTGCCTTGAAGTGAAACCCTCCACACTTGCCGGTCCGCCGCCCGCCCTCGAATATCATTCCTCGGTGAGTGCCTTGTGTTTTGAGTTCTTATTTCCTGTAAATATGAGGTGGCTTGTTTTGAGGGGTTCTTTTGTAGGGAGGCCCTCTCGTGAAGTTCCCTTGACGTTCTTTCTCCGACTTCGCTGATCGTATGGTACTGACGCTTTTCTCGTGATTCGGGTTCGCTCAGGCATACTTCCACTTCGAGGTTCATCCCGATCCTCTCTTTCGTGCTCAAGGTTCTTGCGGATTCTATTGATTCGAATTCGATTTGTCCTCCCGGGTTGGTGGTTTGTCTCGTGGTGTATAAGGCCGCCACCGATGCTTTGTCCGGGCTTGATCACAAGTTCCGTGTATGTGACCGGCTACCTTGATTGTTTTTTTTCTTAAGATGTTGCCTCGAGCTGACTTTGTTACGCTTCTTTTTTGTGTGACCTTCCCCGGTTTCCCTTTCTCGTCAAGAGAGCGACTTTGCGGTCGAGGTTACTCCTGCCTTCGTGAGTCCGAGCGAGCTCTTCGCTTGCAATCTCCAGAAGCCCGTGCCATCCGCCGACGGCCGACCGAGTCCCACGGCAAGGTTGTCCAGAGGTCGAAGGTGGCTTCTTCTGCCTTTCTTTCTTGTTCTTCTGGTTGTTTTTTCGCTTTGCTCTTCTTCCGATAGTTGTTTTTGTAGCTCTTCGTGTGACCAAGACTAGCCGAGGCTACTATCGCTGAGCCGCAGATCGAGCCGCTGGGGCGAAGGGGATTCTCTTGTCGCCTTCAGAGAAGTTTTTCGAGCTTTGGCACTTCGTGTCTCCCTCTTCCTCTATCGCCATCCGTCTTCCCCCTCAAGATCAAGAGTTGACCCGGGAGGGGGTTCCTTCCCCTCGCCTCCGAACGCCCGCCTTATATGTGGATGTTGCCTGGAGGCTTCGGTGAGCTCTATTATTTTCATCATCTTGTTCCGAGCTGCCCATTGCTACCGCTAGAATGGGTTTGCTCTATGGAACATGCCGAGATGATGGAGCAGAGAACGTCGTGGTGGATGCACCCGTGGCGCTCTTGTGGATACCATTGACCTTGGGATGAATGACGCCCGTGGAGCTTGACTTTGATGTGGCCTCGAGTGCCCGGTTGTGGCGGTTTCGTCCGGCCTTGTAATAATCGCCTTGTTGGTGGCCTACCGTATTGGGGGCCTTTGAACAATTAAGTCCGCTTTTAGCCGACTTTGCAACCGTTATCTCGTTTCGCTCTTCGAGCAGCCTTTGTTTGCGCTTTGTCTCGCTTGTCCTCCGAATTCTTCTTTCTTGACAACTTGAATGTGGTTGAGCCTTTAGATCTAGGCTTCTCGCTTCGCCCCCGTACTTGTGGACTTGTGCCGAGTAGTTGTGAGTGATTCTGCCCATAATCATCGTGGTTGTTCTTCTCTCGATGAATCAGCTTGCCTCTTTGTAGACCCGAGTAGAAAGGAGTCTTGTTCTTGTGCGTTAGGGTTCTTTTTTTTCCTTACGCATCGCCTTTAGCTCCTCTTGAGCTTGTCAGATTGTTGAGTCTTGCTCTTGGCGCCTTTTAGGTTATTTTCCTTGACGCCCGACTTGTCTTTTTCTTGAGACTTGTCGTGATGGTAGGTCTTTTCTCAAGGCTCTTCCGGGTTCTTCCTCCTTGACGCCCGACTTGTCTTCTTTCTCGAGACTTGTCGTGAAGATGGAAAATCCCGCTCCGAGGTGCTAGGGTTGTTTATTCTCCGCTATAGTAGCACGCTTTTGTTCTTGACCTGCTTGTAGTAAGTTGTCTTGCCCGCGCTCGCGGGTTCTTTCCCTTTGACGCGTGACGTTGGTCTTCTTCTTCGAGACTTGTCTTGAAGGTGGAGTCGCATCCGATTTGCTACGGGGGCTGCTTCTTTTTCCGTAGTAGCGCCTCTTCTTGGGCTTGCTTGAATAGGTGGGTCTTGCCCCGCTGTCAAGGGTTCTATCCTTCGACGCACGACTTGTCTTTCTTGAGACTTGTCGAGATGTGGAGTCGTGCTCCGGAGTGCTAGGTTGTTTTCGCCCGTTGCTGTAGCTTGTCTTTTTGCCTTAGACTTGCTTGAAGTGGTTGGGACCTTGCCTCTGCGTCCCGGGTTTTATCCCCTTCGACGCACGACTTGTCTTCTTTCTTGAGACTTGTCGTAGTTGTGGAGTCGTGCTCGGAGTACCGTAACTTGTTTTTATTTCGATTTTCGCCATTGCCTTTGCTTGAGACTTGCCGTAAGTGGCCGGGTCGTGCCCCGCCCCGCTGTGATTGTTTTCTTCCGCTTGTGACTTGTTGCCTCCTTCTCGAGTCATGTCACGATAAGTGGGAGTCTTGCTCTCCGGCCGTTAGGCCTCTAGCTTTTGTCTTTTCTTAGACTTGCTAGTAGATGTTTGGTGGAGTCGTGCTTCTCGGGTAGAGTTGTTCTAACTCCGTTGCCGCTTTGGGCAAGGGCTCTCCCATGCCGTCCAAAGGGACTATAGCATGACGCCCCTATATAGGGTTCCCTCGCCCCGGCCCATTTAAGTGCATCATGGACCAAGGTCAAGATGGTTGGGTTTCTATTTCACAACACTACAATCCACCTTTGCCCGGTTTGGGCCGCTCGCTCTCGAGAGACTTGATGTGAGACGATGGGTTCCTATTTCATAACACTACACCGTTCACGCCCGATTCGAAAGGCCGTCCCTCCCGCCGTAGGGACATATTGGCTCTTCTCGACCCTCGATGGCCTCGGCGACCCAAACGGGCCGATCCCCCACGCCCCTTTCTTCTTTTGAGTCATGGTTCATGATCCGCCGCTAGGATTTAAGGTGTGGACGCTATTCCAGAGGACTTCGCGTGGTTCCACTCCTTGTTTGGTGACCTCCGCTGGTGGTCGGGTTGCCTTCTTTCGGTCGACTTCTCTTTTGAAGTGCCGATTTGGGTCAATTTTTTGTTCTTCTCCTCTTGGGAGGCATGCGGCCACGCTTCTTTTTGGAGTTCTTTTGTTTTGAACCGCTTTTTAGAGTGCCACGCGATTCTAGTACCTCTTGTGGGTCTAGAGTTCTTCCTCGACGCCATTTGCTTCTTCTTCTTTCAGAGAGTTGGTCCGTGTTCTTCGCGACTTCTACGGCCGCCGAGTCTTTTAAGGGTAGAACCTTCCGAAGTTGGTCGATGTGCCAAGAGTTTCTCGATTTCTTCTCCTTCTATGGTCAATGGGCTTGTAGGTTCCCCGGTCCCAGATTTTTGATGATGAAGGGTCCTTCCCACGGACCGAGCAATTTGTGCCCGCTTCTTCGCCTTTTGGTTTCTTTTTGAGTACTTGATCTCCTCGGGTTCAGATTTCTTGGTCGTGGTGCTTTTGTCATAGTGCTTCTTCGAGTCCTTGCGTGTATCTTGCGCTCCTAAGGATGGCATTTTCTCCGACTTCTTTTCGCACGCCGATCTCAAGTCTTCTTGTTCGCTTCCTCCTTCTCCTTCTTCAAACCGCTTCTATCCGTGGAGAGCTCCATATCGATCCGGCCGGTAGTACCGCTTCGATCCGTATGTTAGGAAGAAAGGTGAGTAGCCTGTCGCTTCCGCCGATTTGAGTTCTTAGGCCCCGCATAACTTTTTGGTATCTCTTCGATCCATTTTGCTCCATAGTCTTTGAGTTCTTCATATAGTCTTGGCTTTAAACCGGGCAAGGATGAGTCCGTTTGGCTTTTCTACTTGTCCGCTTGCCTCGAGGATGTGCTACGCAGGCATAATCGATTTGTATGCCGCAATCTCATGCCCAATCTTCGACTCCCGCCGGAAGGGTGATCCGAGGTCCGTTATGATCCCGCGGCATCCCGAATCTGTGCATGATCTCTTGATGAACTCGATCGCTTTTGTTGAGCCGTAGTTAACCAAAGGCTTGTATTCTATCCACTTGGTGAACTTGTCGATTGCTACGAAAAATATATTCGTATCCTCCTTTGGCTCTTTTTAAGTGGTCCGACTTGATCTAGTCCCCAAAGACAAAAAGGCCATGATGGTGGTATGCATTAGGTTGTGTGCGTGCACATGCGCCGTTTTGCGAACATCCGCATCCTTTGCATCTTCCGACGAGTTCTTCTCAAGGCCTTTGAGAGCTGTTGGCCGCAGTATCCTCGCTCAATGCTTTTCCCATGAGGGTTCTCGACGCCAAGCGGGTTTCCACAAAGATCCGTAATGGATTTCTTTGAGGATTTTTTTCCTTCTTCGTAGCCGATGCATTTGAATAGTACTCCCGATGATGCTGCTCTTTTATATAGCTTGTCCCCGATGAGCACATAGTTCTTGCTTCTTCTCAAGATCCTTGTTGTTGCTTCGCTTTTGTCTTGGGGTAGCGTTTTGTTTTTGATGAAGTTGATGATGTCCCCGATCCAGTGGAGTGGTTCTGCGACTGAGATATTATCATCACTCCCGTTAGAGCCGATTGCTCCATATTTTCTTGCTCGGGTCTCTCTTTGATTGAAGGCTTCGACATAATTCTTCGATGAATACTCCCCGGTGGGACTTGAGCTCGCCGATCCGAAGTTTGGCTAATACGCGTCGCAGCCCACGCTTATGCCTCTGAGCACGTGTAGGATTTCTAGGCCTTGGAAGTTTTTTTCCACTTATATTCCAAGCAAAGAGAGGCCCATGTTATCCTTGGTGCAGTCCCGCCTTTTTGTTGACTTGATTTATGACAACCGCTGAGTCGCCATATACTTGAAGTCTCTTGATTCCCGCAGTTTTTGCCACTTTGAGGCCATGGATGAGTGCTTCATACCGCCTCGTTGTTGGTAGCTTGCCACATTATCTCGCAAAGACATACTTGAGTTGTCTCCCTTCCGAGATATGAAGAGAATCCCGCCCCCGCTCCCCGAAGCTTCAATGATCCATCAAGTACATGCTCCAATGTTTCTTGATGTCGCCGGGTATGGGTTGTTGGAGATCCGCCCATTCTCGCTATAAAGTCCGGAAGTGCCTCGAGATTTGATTGCTCTTCGTGGGTGAACTCTATATTTAATGCTCCGAAGTTCTACCGCCCATTTTGATATGCGCCCCGTTGAATCTTTTGTTCCGTAGGATGTCTCCGAGTGGAGAATCGGGACCACCGTTATCTTGTGGCCGCCGGCTAGTGCCGAAGCTTCCTTTGATGTGATCAATATGGAGTAGAGCAGTTTCTGTGACGTGAGGGTATCGAGCTTTTGATTTCCGAAGGACCTCGCCAATCAGTAAACCGGCCTCGGGTTTTACCGCCGCTCCCCCGGCTCTCTCTCTCCATAATGATTGCCGAAATGACCATCCATCATCGTAGTCGCTATGTAAAGCATGAGGTCTTCATGATCTTTCTGGGGAGTGAGGACGGTGCCGACGTTAGGTATCGCTTTTGAGTTCTTCAAATGCCTTGTCCCTTCTTTAGTCCATTCGAACTTTCCTTGGTCTTGATCAATTTGAAGAAAGGTAATCCTTTTTCCCCCGCTTAGATATAAACCGCTGAGTGCCGCCATGCACCCGCGTGGAGTTTTTGGACGCCCTGACGCTTCGGGTTGTCTCATCTCTCGTGATAGCCTTGATCTGCTTGAAGTCGGCTTCTATGCCTCTCGTCGCCGACCAAGAACCCGAGTAATTGTCCCCGATGGTACTCCAAAATGCACTTTGTTGGGTTGCGCTTCCACCTCCACTTCTTAAGGTTGTTGAAAGTCTCCTCCAAGTCTTGGATTAGAGTATTCGCTCCCTTTGTTTTCACCACCACGCCGCCCACGATCAGCTGGGCGTTTTTTGCCGACCGCTTCTCCCAAACAAGTTCAGACGCTTTTTGATACGTTGTCCGGGCGTTTTTAATCCGAATGACATTGTTTTGTAGCAAAGAGGCCGAAGGGGGGTGATAAAAGAGGTCTTGCTCGATCTTCTTTCTTGAGTGCTATTTGGTGATAGCCCCGAGTAGCAATCCAGAACGATAGTAGGGTCGATCCCGCCGTGGGAGTCCACTATCCGTCAATCCTGGTAGCCCAAATGGATCCTTTGGGCAATGCTTGTTTAGATCTGCGGTAGCTGGCACACACATGCGCCATTCTCGAGGTGTTCTTCTTTTGTACCGTAATCCCGGGTTAGCTAGCCAACTGGATGTAGGATTTCTCCGATGAATCCGGCCGCGAGTAGTTTCGCGATCTCCTTTTTTGATGGCTTTTTTCTTTTCTCTCGTGAGAATCTCCTAAGTCTTTGGTTGATGGGTTTGATCCCATATTGATATCACTCGCTCACCAGCCCCCTTTGAACGCCAGGCATGTCCGCCTGGTTTCCAGGCAAATATATCTTTGTGTTGCCTTAGGAAGCCGGTGAGCGCGAATTCCTATTTTGGAGATAGGTGGGAGCCGATGATTGCCGCCTTGATGGATCACCGGTCTCAGAATCGATGTGCTTGACGCCGGCTTTTCCCGGGGCACCAAGATTGCTTGTTTCTTGGTCGGTATCTCAAGTTCCTCCGGATTTGTCTCCCCGTGCCATTTGATTGACTTCTTTTTTCTCCAAGAATGTTCCGACTTGTTTGCTATTTCAATGGCTTGACGCCACACTCGAAAAGCCTTTTGAGATCTCCTTGATTGAAAGAACTCCAAATGGCGCCCCAAGATCTTTAGCAATAGATACGGGTAGTGTGGAATAGCCATGAATTTTGCAATTGCCGGTCTTCCCATGATGGCATGATATGGTGACTCGAGATCTCGCTACTGAACTTGACGTATTCCGCTCGGGTAGTTTGAAGGTGTTCCGAAGTGACCGGGTAGGGTGACTTGCCCAATTGGTATTGCCGCTCGTCCAGAACTATCCCGTAGAAAGGGGTGCCGGAGGGAGCAATTAACCCCGAGAGATCTAGTCCCATCTTGTCCAGCTGTCTCGGAGAATATGATGTTCACCCCTACACCTCCGCCGATCATCAAGACCTTGGTTACTGTTACCCAGCCTATGGTGGGTTCTATCACCAAGGGATATAGTCCTGCTGCTGCCTACACTTGTCCATTGATCCTCCCTTGTGAATTGAATCGGGTATTGGGACCAATTGAGGTAGCGCTGGCGCTGGGCGGGTTCTCGGCCGCCATGATCGATCGTAGTGCTAGCTTGTCTTGTCTCTTGCTCTTTGATCCAGAACTCCTGAGAATATGACATTTAGAGATCTTGTTGCTTTCTGGAAGTCCCCTGCTTTTTGTCCGTCATTGTCTTCTCCTTTTTCGTTTTGGTTGTGCCCCTTCACTGAACCTCTTCCTTTATATCTCTCCCGAAGGTCGCGCTCCGAGCTGCATGATGAGCTCCGGATGATAGACGCAAGGCAAGTCTTCTAGTTTGATGTTGTCTTTGCCGCTGCCGCTTGCCCTTGTTGCCGCTTGTACTTTGGTTTGTATGGCTTCTTTGGCTTTTTGGCAAACGCGATCCGTGTTGTCCGGTCCTCGCTTCTTGTATTGCCGAGGGTTGTTCCGCTTTTCTTCGGCCTTCCGTGTTCTTTCTTTCCGGAAGCGATCACGGGTTCTTTCTTCGGCCCGATCATTTTCTCAATGGTGAGCTTGAACTGCTCGTTGGTCCGGGTTGTCTTTTTGTAGAAGTCCAAGAACTGCCATCTTTGAGAGATTCCATTACCGAACGCATCCACCACTTTCTTTTCTGCGGATGTCATGCACTGACCTCATCTCGCCAAATCTTCGATAGTACTCTCTCAAGGATTCTCCCGCTTCGCTTGAGGCTCTTTAATTCGCCCGCGTGATGGGATGGTGATGATTCCTCGCGGTTATTGCAAAATACTCTCTCGCAAATCTTCCCAAGATTCTATTGAGCCCTCTTCGATCTTGTCGAACCATTGAGCGGTAGAGCTTCTAGAGCCATGGGAAAGAAGACGCTTTTGCGTCATCATCTCCTCCAAACCATTTCAATGGATTGTGAGTAGACTCGAGCCACCGCTTGGGCTCTGTTTTCCCATCGTATTTTGAGTGATTTGAAGGTTTGAACTTTGGGGTAGTTTGACTCTTGTAGTCTTTTTCGCAAGCAAGGGAATTGGCCATAGCCCCCGTTGTCCTTCCTTCGATTTGTCCCGAGGATCTTGCCCCTTTTATCGTGGTTCTTGCGGGTCTATATGTGGACTCCGCGACTTCTTCGTGGTCGGCTTGGTCATGGGGTGAGATTATTCCCTTGTGGGTCTTTGGTTTCCTCCATCCCTCCGTGAGCCGCCTTGAGTTTCTCGGAGTTCCTCAAGGCGTCTAACCTCCTCGAAGACATTAGACCGTAATTTCTTTGGATGTGCGAGTTGTTTGCCTTCGACCGTGACCTAGCGGGATCTCTTCTTGGGTGGCTTTTGTAGCCGTTTCCTTGATGAGCCTCCGTCATTTAGGTTTGAAGCAGTCTTCGTGTTCAATCAACTCTTGTATCTTTCCGTGTGTTGTCCGATGGTTTTCTTCGGCTTCCCCTTCGTACTTCATCTTCTCGTATTCAAGCCAGTCGGCTTTGGTACTTGTTCCAGCTTGTTTGCGCTTGCTCGCTCTCCTCCCGAAGGCCCCTCCCTTTAGCCTTGTTTCTTCTTAGCCTTGAATGACGCTGGTCTCTCCTTCGCCTTCTTGAGTTCTTTCGTCCGCCGAGATGTTTGATAGACCTTCGCCGCTGGACCTGATGTCGTGGGCATCCGAGAGGGTTATGGCGCGGCGGGCTCTTGCTATCACCAAGATTTCATTGGGAACATGAGCCTTTGATGCCACTCCTTCCGCCCAGTGGAAGATTCGCCGCTTGTCATCCCCGCGTACACCGCCATTTCCCGACGCTCGCCTTTGTGTGGGTTCTAGGCCGCTGGATGATTGTCGATGTTTTACGATCGAGAGCCCGCCACGGGGTGAGCGGGGCGGTTTGTCCGGCCTCGATGAACCCTGAGTCCGGCGGTTTGTTGTGCTAGCTTGACATGGAGACGGGTTTTATATAACCCGCCCTCGATCCTGATCGAGTAAAGACCTTTACGCCCAAATGGGGCGTGAGCCTGCTTTTGATTGATGGGGTCAACCGAGGATCGGTTGTAAAGTTTTACAAAGACTTGATGTGTTCAAGTTGCGCCTCCTCTACGGAGGTGCTCTTTGGGCCGCTTTTATAGTTCAAGGGGCCAAAGAGCTTTGCTACCGGACCTAGTCGATACAGAGAGGGTTGTCCGTCGAGGATTCGAACACCCAAACTCCAAACATGGTAACTGACTAGAGTTCTATCCCCGACACAAATGTAAGTCACCGTAGCTATAAGCTCCATTGCCTTCTCGGGAGTTGTTTTGTGGCCGCAGGCTAGATAGAATCCCCCGCGAACAACTCTCCGGAGTCCTTAGGTGATCCCGCATCCACAAGCCCCCGAGCATCTCAAGGCTGAGTTGTGGAAGTAGTCTTCGCTCTTTCTTCTAGGCTAAGCCTTGATATGGTCTTGAGATCATCACACGGTGTGCGCTTTTTGAAAAAGTGCACCCGTAGGGTGTAGCCCCGAGCTTCTTGCTTTTTTGGCACAAAGAGCCGGGAAGGTCTCCGAAGTTCTTTGCTCGTCTTTGATATCTTCTCGACGAAGTTCTTTCTCTCTAGATTGCTCTTCTCCCACGCAGCTCTTCTTCGGGATGGAGCTTTGAGAGTGGTCTTGAGATCTTTTCTTTGTCTTCGAGTTCTTCTCAGATTTGGAGTTCTTTCCCCAGATGGATCTCTTCTTCTTCGCGAGCCCCGAGCATCTCAAGTATGAGTCATGAGAGCATCTTTCTCGCTCTTCCTGATGAAGCTTCGACGTGATCTTGAGATCTCTCATCCTCGAGTTCTTCCTCGATTCGAAAAAATCTTGTCCGGTATCCAAAGAGCCCCCGAGCTGCCTAGGGAGTTCTTTCTTTGGAAAGGAATCTTTAGAGGTTCTCCCCCCCTCCTCCGGATTTTTGACCGCTTTTCTTTTCTCGGCGCTCACGGTCGGTCATACAAAGGCTTTTTTATCGCGCCGCTTTTCGAAAGGTCGCTTGCATGGCGCTATTGCCATGAATTCCTCGCTTGCATGATTTGAGGTGACCGCTCCTTTTTGGTGGCTGCCTTTTCTTCATGGATCCGCCTATAGACATGTTGAGCGTGCCTATAAATTGTGCGCTTGCTATTTTGCTTTCAGAGCGAAAGTGTCTTTCTTGTTCCTTCTTCTTCTAATAGTATCCTCTTTTTTGTAGAATAGCTTTTTCTGATCTTTCCGATCTATGGCGGTGCCATTGTTTGAGTTGGATCTCCCCCAAGCCTCTTCTTCTGCCTTCTTGGGTTCTTCCGTGAGTGAGGGATGTATTGTGAAGCTGAGTAGAAGGGGACAAGCCCACGGGCGGCTCCACCTTGGATGTGGCTAGTGGTGGGAAAGGGATGCCTTTGCGACGAAGTTTTCCTTCGCTTCGCCGTCCTATCCCTTTCCGCGCCGGTCTCTCAAGATGAGGGGGCGCTTCACTTCCAGCTTGTACCTTAGTTTGAGGAAGGCTAAGGTGCTTTCTTGGTCTAGTAGATTGATCCTCCCCGATGTTCGTCGGCGCTCGAGTTTCTTGGAGAGGATAGCACCCGCCGCTTTGTTCAAGGGGGTTATCTTTTCCTAGATTCTTGCTTTTTGAGTCTTGAGGAACCGCCATTTATGTGCTCTTGTGGTACTTTTGTCCCTTTCCGTGGTGTTGTGCCGGTGAGGGTTCTTTCCCTAGGCCGCCAGCCTTTGGAACTCGCGGGTTCTGGTCCTTGTGTGCTCGTGGTTCTTCGACTTCCGTACTTCGTGGCCGATGCCGATTCCTCCGTGGTCTTCTTAGCGCTTTTTGTGCTTTGAGTCCTTGTACAAGGTTCTTGATTTCCCTTGTTAGGATATGGAGGGCCTTTTTGCGGGCGGTTGGAGTTGGCTTGGAGGAGTTTGGAAACAGATCTTTTTGTGTTCCGTCTTCATCGCTTTTGGACACGGACTCCCGCTGCCTTCTTGGAAGTGCACTTCGAGTTGTTTGGCTTCCGCCTTTTTTGTATCTTGTACGTGGGAGTTCTTCTTGGGCCCCTGCATCCGAGTTCCCTTTTTTATCTTGTAGGGACTTTTGTTTCCCATGTAACTTGTAATCTCGAGATGTTGAATAAAAGATATCTGTTCCTTTATCCTTTTGTACTTGTATAGATCCTGTTCCGCCTCTCGAAAGCGTACTTGTTTGCAGCTTGTCTTCCGCTTTGTCCTCCCGAATTCTTCTTTCTTGACAACTTGAATGTGGTTGAGCCTTTAGATCTAGGCTCCCGGCTTCGTCCTGTACTTGTAGACTTGTGCCGAGTAGTTGTGAGGATTCTCCGCTCCATAATCATCGTGGTTGTTCTTCCGATGAATCAGCCTTGCCTCTTTGTAGACCCGCTCGAGTAGAAAGAAGTCTTGTTTTTGTGCGTTAGGGTTTTTTTCTCCTTACGCATCAGCTTTAGTTCCTCTTGAACTGTTTGTAGATTGTTGGAGTCTTGCTTTTGCGCCTTTTAGGTTATTTTCCTTGACGCCCGACTTGTCTTCTTTCTTGAGACTTGTCGTGATGGTAGAGTCTTGCTCCCCCCGTCTTCCGCGGTTCTTCCCTTGACGCCCCGACTTGTCTTTTTCTTCTTGAGACTTGTCGCGGATGGTAGAGTCTTGCTCCTCAAGGCTCTTCCGGGTTCTTCCCTTGACGCCCCGACTTGTCTTCTTCCTTCGAGACTTGTCTTGAAGGTAGAGTCGCATCCTCCGATTTGCTAGGGGTTGCTTCTTCCTCACGTAGTAGCGCGCCTCTTCTTGGGCTTGCTTGAATAGGCGGGGTCCCTGCCCTCGCGTCCCCGCGGGTTCTTTCCTTTGACGCGTGACTTGTCTTTTCTTGAGACTTGTCGTAGAGATGTGAGTCGTGCCCGAGTGCTAGGGTTGTTTCGCTTCGTTGCCGTTTAGCTTCTCGCCTTTAGACTTGCTTGAAGTGGTTGGGACCTTGCCCCCTTGCTCTCAGGGTTTTATCTCGACGCACGACTTGTCTTCTTTTCTTGAGACTTGTCGTAGATGTGAGTCGTGCCCTCGCAGTGCTAGGGTTTTTTCGCCCCGTTGCCGCAGCTTGTCTTCGCCTTTAGACTTGCTTGAAGTGGTTGGGACCTTGCCCTTGCGTCCCGGGGGTTTTATCCTTCGACGCACGAATACTTGTCTCCTTTCTTGAGACTTGTCGAGATGTGGAGTCGTGCCCTGAGTACCCGTAACTTGTTTTTATTCTCGATTTTCAAACTGCCTTTGCTTGAGACTTGTCAGAGGTGGTCAGTCGTGCCCCGCCCAGATTCTTTCTTCCTGCTTGTGACTTGTTGCCTCCTTTCGAGTCATGTCACGATAGGTGGAGTCTTGCTCCCCCCCGGCCATAGGGCCTCTAGCTTTTGTCTTTTTCTTAGACTTGCTAGTAGATGTTTGTGGAGTCGTGTTCGAGTAGAGTTGTTCTAACTCGGGTTGCCGCTTCGGGCAAGGGCTCTCCCATGCCGGCCCGCTGGACTATAGCATGACGTCCCCTATAGGGTTCTCGGCCCCGGCCCATTTAAGTGCACGTGACCGAACGTCAAGGTGGTTGGGTTTCTATTTCACAACACTACAATCCACCTTGCCTCGGTTTGGGCTGCTTCGCTTTCGAGAGACTTGATGTGAGACGATGGGTTCCTATTTCATAACACTACACCGTTTCACGCCCGATTCGGGAAGGCCGCCCTCTCCGCCGTAGGGACATATTGGCTCTTTTTCTCGACCCTCGATGGCTCTCGCGACCTAAACGGGCCGATCCCCACGTCCTCTTTTCTTTGAGTCGAGTTCACGATCCGCCGCTAGGATTTAAGGTATGGACGCTTATTCCGTAGGACTCTCGCGTGGTTCCACCCCCTTGTTTGTGACCTCCGCTCGTGGTCGGGTTGCCTTCGTCGGTTGACTTCTCTTTGAAGTGCCGATTTGGGCTGTTTTTTGTTCTTCTCCTCTTGGGAGGCATGCGTCGTGCTCTTTTGGAGTTCTTTTTGGTTTGAACCGCTTTAGAGTGCCGCGCATTCTAGTACCTCTTGTGGGTCTAGAGTTCTTCCGACGCCATTTACTTCTTCTTTCTTCGTAGAGTTGGTCTGTGTTCTTCGACTTCTACTACCGCCGAGTCTTTATGGGTAGAACCTTCTCGAGTTGGCTCGATGTGCCAAGAGTTTCGATTTCTTCTCCTTCGTGGTCATCGCTTGTAGGTTCCCGGTCCCAAGATTTTTGATGATGAAGGGTCCTTCCCACCTGACCGAGCAATTTGTGCCCGCCTTCCGTCATTTGGTTTCTTTTTGAGTACTTGATCTCCGGGTTCAGATTTTTTGGTCGTGTGCTTTTGTCATAGTGCCTTTCCGAGTCCTTGTGTATCTTATGCTCCGAAGGATGACATTTTCTCCGACTTCTTTCTCGCACCGATCTCAAGTCTTCTTTGTCCGTTTCCTCCTTCTCCTTCTTCAAACCGCTTCTATCCGTGGAGAGCTCCATATCGATCCGCTGGTAGTACCGCTTCGATCCGTATGTTAGGGAAGAAAGGTGAGTAGCCCGTTGCTTCGCCGATTTGAGTTCTTAGGCCCTGCATAACTTTTTAGGTATCTTCGATCCATTTTGCTCCGTAGTCTTTGAGTTCTTCATATAGTCTTGGCTTTAAACCGGCAAGGATGAGTCCGTTGGCTCTTTCTACTTGTCCGCTTGCCTCGAGGATGTGCTATGCAGGCATAATCGATTTGTATGCCGCAATCTTGTGCCCAATCTTCGATTCCGCCGTGAAGGGTGATCCAAGGTCCGTTATGATCCCCGTTGGGCATCCCGACCAGGCATGATCTCTTGATGAACTCGATCGCTTTTGTTGAGCCGTAGTTAACCAAAGGCTTGTATTCTATCCATTTGGTGAACTTGTCGATTGCTACGTAAAAAATGTATTCGTGATCCTCCTTTGGCTCTTTTTAAGTGGTCCGACTTGATCTAGTCCCCAAAGACGAAAAAGGCCATGATGGTGGTATGCGATTAGGTTGTGTGCGTGTACATGCGCCTTTCTTGCGAACATCCGCATCCTTGCATCTTCTCGACGAAGTTCTTTCAAGGCCTTTGAGAGTCGTTGGCCAGTAATATCCCTGCTCAATGCTTTTCCCACGAGGGTTCTCGACGCCGCGTGGTTTCCACAAAGATCTAGAATGGATTTCTTTTGAGGATTTTTTTCCTTCTTCTTCAGCCGATGCATTTGAGTAGTACTCCCGATGATGCCGCTTCTTTTATATAGCTTTGTCCCCGATGAGCACATAGTTCTTGCTTCTTCCTCAAGATCCTTGTTGCTTCGCTTTTGTCTTGGGGTAGCTGTTTTGTTTTTGATGAAGTTGATGATGTCTTCGATCCGTGGAGTGGTTCTCGCGACCGGGAGATATTATCATCACCCCGTTAGAGCTGATTGCTCCATGTTTTCTTGCTCGGGGTCTCTTTGATTGAAGGCTTCGATAATTTTTTGACGAATACTCCCGGTGGGACTTGAGCTCGTCGATCCGAGTTTGGCTAATACATCCGGCAGCCCACGCTTATGCCCCTGAGCGCGTGTAGGATTTCTAGGCCTTGGAAGTTCTTTTTCCAATTTATGCATTTCTCGTAGTAGAGGGCCCATGTTATCCTTGGTGCAGTCCCCAGCCTTTGTTGACTTGATTTATGACAACCACGGAGTCGCCATATACTTGAAGTCTCTTGATTCCCGTGAGTTTTTGCCACTTTGAGGCCATGGATGAGTGCTTGCATACTTCGCGTTGTTGGTAGCTTGCCACATTATTCAAAGACATACTTGGGTTGTCTCCCTTCCGAGATATGAAGAGAATCCCGCCCGCCCCCCGAAGCTTCAATGATCCATCAAGTACATGCTCCAATGTTTCTTGATGTCATCGGGTATGGGTTGTTGGAGCTCGCCCATTCCGCTATAAAGTCCGGAAGTGCCCGAGATTTGATTGCTCTTCGTGGGGTGAACTCTAGATTTAATGCTCCAAGTTCTACCGCCCATTTTGATATGCGCCCCGTTGAATATTTGTTCCGTAGGATGTCTCCGAGTGGAGAATCTGCGGACCACCAAGTATTTTGTGGCCGCCGGCGTAGTGCCGTAGCTTCCTTTGATGTGATCAATATGGGGGTAGAGTAGTTTCAGACGTGAGGGTATCGAGCTTTGGATTCTCGAAAGAACCTCGCCACGTAGTAAACCGGCCTCCGGGTTTTACCGTTGTTCCCGGCCTCTTCTCTCCACAATGATTGCCGAGCCGACCATCGCATCGGTAGTCGCTATGTAAAGCATGAGGTCTTCATGATCTTTTGGGGGGAGTGAGGACGGGTGGCGACGTTAGGGTATCGCTTGAGTTCTTCAAATGCCTTGTCCGCTTCTTTAGTCCATTCGAACTTTCCCTTGGTCTTGATCAATTTGAAGAAAGGTAGTCCTTTTTCTCCCGCTTTAGATATAAACTGTTGAGTGCCACCATGCACCCCTGGTGGAGTTTTTGACGCCCTTGACGTTTCGGGTTGTCTCATCTCTCGTGATAGCCTTGATCTGCTTGAAGCTGGCTTCTATGCCTCTCGCCGACCAAGAACCCGAGTAATTGTCCCGATGGTACTCCAAAAACGCACTTTTGTTGGGTTGAGCTTCCACCTCCACTTCTTAAGGTTGTTGAAAATCTTCTCCGTGTCTTGAATTAGAGTATCCGGCTCCCCTTTGTTTTCACCACCACGCCGCCCACGTATGCTTCGGGCTTTTGCCGACCGCTTCTCCTAGACAAGTCTCAGACGCTTTTTGATACGTTGTTCGGGCGTTTTAATCCGAATGACATTGTCTTGTAGCAAAGAGGGCACCTAAGGGGGTGATAAAAGAGGTCTTGCTCGATCTTCTTTCTTGAGTGCTATTTGGTGATAGCCCCGAGTAGCAATCCAGAATGATAGTAGGGGTTTGATCCCGCCGCGTGGAGTCCACTATCCTGGTCAATCCTGGTAGCCCAAATGGATCCTTTGGGCAATGCTTGTTTAGATCTCAGGTAGTCCACACACATGCGCCCATTCCGAGGTATTCTTCTTCTCATCCGTAACCTGGATTGGCTAGCCAACTGGATGTAGGATTTCTCCGATGAATCCCCGCCGCGAGTAGTTTCGCGATCTCCTTTTTTGATGGCTTTTCTTTTCTCGTGAGAACCTCCTCGCCTTTTTGCTTGATGGGTTTGGATCCCATATTGATATCACTCAGGCTGTACTAGCCTCCCTTTGGAACACCGGCATGTCCGTTGGTTTCCAGCAAATATATCTTTGTGTTGCCATAGGAAGTCGGTGAGCGCGAATTCCTATTTTGGAGATAGGTGAGAGCCGATGATCGCCGGCCTTGGATGGATCACCGGTCTCAGAATCGATGTGCTTGACGCCGGCTTCTTCCTGGGGTACCAAGATTGCTTGTTTTTGGTGGTATCTCGAGTTCCTCCGGATTTGTCTCCCCGTGCCATTTGGTTGACTTTTTTCTCCAAGAATGTTCCCGACTTGTTTGCTATTTCAATGGCTTGACGTCACACTCGAAAAAGCCTTTTGAGATCTCCTTTGATTGAAAGAACCCCAAATGGCGCCGTGATCTTTAGCAATAGATACGGGTAGTGTGAAATAGCCATGAATTTTGCAATTGCCGGTCTTCCCATGATGGAATGATATGGTGACTCGAGATCTGCTACTCGAACTTGACGTATTCCGCTCTCGTAGTTTGAAGGTGTTCCAAAGTGACCGGTAGGGTGACTTGCCCAATTGGTATTGCTGCTTGTCCAGAACTATCCCGAGAGAAAGGGGTGCCGGAGGGAGCAATTAACCCCGAGAGGTCTAGTCCCATCTTGTCCAAAGGTCTCTGAGAATATGATGTTCAGCCCGCACCTCCATCGACAACACCTTGGTTACTATTACTCCAGCTATGGTGGGTTCTATCACCAAGGATACAGTCCGGCTGCTGTTTCACACTTTGTCCATTGATCCTCCCTTGTGAATTGAATCGGGTATTGGGACCAATTGAGGTAGCGTGGGCGCTGCGGGTTCTCGCCGCCATGATCGATCGTAGTGCTAGCTTGTCTTGTCTCTTGCTCTTTGATCTGTGGACCCTGAGAATATGACATTTAGAGATCTTGTTGCTTTTCTGAAGTCCCCCCGCTTTTCGCCCGTCGTTGTTTTCTCCTTTGCTTTCTTGGTCGCCCTTTTTCTCGAGTCGAATCTCTTCCCTTGTATCTCTCTTTTGAAGGTTGTACAGTTTCCGAGCGAGTGACGAGCCCGGGATGGAAAACGCAAGGTATGTCTTCTAGGTTGACGTTGTCCCTTGCCGCCAACGCTTTTGTTGTTGCTGCATTTCGCTTGTAGGCTTCTTCGGGCTTCTCCGCCAACGCGATCAGTGTTGTCCGGCCCTCGCTTCTTGTATTGCCGAGGGTTGTTCTCGCTCGTTTTCTCGGGCCTTCCGTGTTCTTTTCTCCGGGAAGCGATCACGGGTTCTTTTCTTCTTCCCGATCATTTTCTCAATGGTGAGCTTGAACTGTTCATTGGTCCTCGGGTTGTCTTTGTAGAAGTCCGAGAACTGCCATCTTTGAGAGATTCCATTACCGAACGCATCCACCACTTCTCTTCTGTGATGTCATGTACCTTGATCTCATCTCGCCAAATCTTCGATAGTAGTCTCTCAAGGATTCTCCCCGGCTTCGCTTGAGGCTCTTTAATTCGCCCCCGTGATGGGATGGTGATGATTCCCGCGGTTATTGCAGAATGCTCTCTCGCAAATCTTCCCAAGATTCTATTGAGCCTCTTTGATCTTGTCGAACCATTGAGCGGTAGAGCTTCTAGAGCCATGGAAAGAAGACGGCTTTTTGGCCATCATCTCCTCCTCCAGCCTCAATGGATTGTGAGTAGACCTCGAGCCACCGCTTGGGCTCTCGTATTTTTTTCCCATCGTATTTTGAGTGATTCGTAAGGTTTGAACTTTGGGGGGTAGTTTGACCGCGCGACTTCATTGTGTCGGCTTGGTCTTGGGGTGAGATTAACCTTCGAGGGTCTCCGGTTTCCACCCCCCTCCGGCCGCCTTTGAGTTTTCGGAGCCTCCGGCGTGCCCAACCTCTCGAAGACATTGACCGACTTCTTTTGGATGTACGAGTTGTCTCGCTTTTGACTCGTGACCTAGCGGATCTCTTTCTTGGGTGGCTTTAAGCGCTTCCCTTGATGAGCCTCTCCCTCGTCATTTAGGTTCAAGTAGTCTTCAAAAGGTGCTCAATCAACTCTTGTATCTTTCCCCTCAGAAAGAACCGATGGTCGTCTTCGCCTTCCCTCTCGCACTTCATCTTCCTCATATTACAAGAAGTCGGCTTTGGTACTTGCTCCAAAGCTTGCTTTTGCGCTTTTGCTCGCCTGTCTCCTGCCCCTCCCCTTCAGCCTTGTTTCTTCTTAGTCTTGAATGACGCCTCGGTCTTTCTCCTTCATCTTCTTGGGTTCTTTTCGTCCGCCGAGATGTTTGATAGACCTTCGCGGACCTGATGTCGTGGGCATCCGAGGGTTGCGGGGCGCGGCGGGCTCTTGCTATCACCAAGATTTCGCTGGGAACATGAGCCTTTGATGCCACTCCTTCCGCCCGTGGAAGATTCGCCGCTTGCCATCCCCGTACACCGCCGCTTTTGACGCTCGCCTTTTGTGAGGGTTCTAGGCCGCGGATGATGCACCTCCGGGCGGCCCTTGTCGATGAGCCCTCGCTTGCACGCCCTTCAAAGGAATCTCCAGCCTTTTTTTGAAAGTTGTCTTGTTACACCTTGTATGTGTGAATGCGGTATTACGTGAATCCCGTTGGGAATTGGTAAGGTAACCCGGTTGATACCCAGATTTGTCTCCGGTTTTGCCTTCTTTCTCCGAGTCGTGGTAGCCTTCTTTAAAAAAAAAATTTTTCCGAATTGATTCCTGGTTTCCTTGTTCGAGTGGAGTAGGAGTATAGCTGGAAGTTGTCTTCGGAGTCCGTCTTGAACCTTGGGCGCCTTCCTTCATGAGTCCTGCTTCGGTTCCTGTGCCCCGCGACGGGGTTCTCCGAGTCGGTGTCGAGCTTGTTCTCCCGCTTCGAGGCGGTGTCGGTGAGCGCCAACTCCGCCCGAGCTTCGAAGCAGTTCCGATTCTCCGGTCTTGGATTCCTCGACATGATGTAGCTTCGAGTCTTGCCTGTCGCCGATTTCGCAAGTCCATGATCCTAAGATGATCGTGATTTTCGCCGCCGAGCCCATGGTGTTGTGGTCCGAATCCTCGTGCTGAAATTCGACGAGAGCCCCTACCGCGCGCCTTCACCGCCGATGTTTTACGATCGAGAGCCCGCCACGGGTGAGCCGGGCAGCTTTGTCCGCCCTCGATGAACCCTGAGTCCGCGGTTTGCTGCGCAGCTTGACATGGAGACGGGTTTTTATATCGCCCGGCCTCGATCCTGATCGAGTGCAAAGACCTTTACGCCCGGGCCGGCGTGAGCCTATTTTTGATTGATGGGGTCAACCGAGGATCGGTTGTAAAGTTTTACAAAGACTTGATGTGTTCTAAGTTGCGCCTCCTTCTATTACGAGGTGCTCTTTTGGCCGCCTTTATAGTTCAAGGGCCAAAGAGCTTTGCTACGACCTAGTCGATACAGAGAGGGTTGTCCGTCGAGGATTCGAACACCCAAACTCCAAACATGGTAACCGACTAGAGTTCTATCCTCGATTACAATGTAAGTCTACCGTAGCTATGCTTCCATTGCCTTCTCGAGTTGTTTTGTGGCCGCAGCTAGATAGAATCCTCGCGAACAACTCTCCGGAGTCCTTAGGTGATCCCAGATCCACAATGATGCACCTCCCTCCGGCGCCCTTGTTAGACGAGCCCTCGTTGCGCGCCTTTCAAAGGAATCTCCAAATTTTTTTTGAAAGTTGTCTTGATACACCTTGTATGTGTGAATGCGTATTACGAGTCCTCCGTTGGGAATTGGTAAGGTAACCCGGTTGATACCCAGATTTGTCTCCGGCTTTTCGCTCTTCTTTCTCCCGAGTCGTGGTAGCCTTTCTTGAAAAATTCTTTCCCGAATTGATCCCGGCCCTTTGCCGAGTCGGAGTAGGAGCATAGCTTCGAGTTGTCTTCGAGTCCGTCTTGAACCTTGGGCGCCCTCCCTTCCCGAGTCCTGCTGGTTTCAGTCCCCGCGACGTGGTTCTCCCGAGTCGGTGTCGAGCTTGTTCTCCGCCTCTCGAGGCGGTGTCGGTGAGCCGCCAATCGCCCGAAGCTTCTCGGGCAGTTCCGATTCTCCGGTCTCAGCTTCGATGATGTAGCTTCGAGTCTTGCCGCCGCCGCCGATCTCGCAAGTCCATGACCCGAAGAGATCGATTTCGTCGTCGAGCCCATGGTGTCAGGTCCGAACTCGCGGCTGAAACCCGACGAGAGCCCTACCTGCGCGCCACAGGCCGATGTTTTATTTGACCGAGCCCGCACGGTGAGCGGCGCTTTGTCCGGCCTCGATGAACCTGAGTCCGCGGTTTGTTGCGCAGCTTGACATGGAGACGGGGTTTTTATATCACCGAGCCCTCGATCCTTGATCGAGCAAAGACCTTTACGCCCGGCGGAGCCTGCTTTTTGATTGATGGGGTCAACCGAGGATCGGTTGTAAAGTTTTACAAAGACTTGATGTGTTCAGGTGCGCCTCCTTCACGAGGTGGTGCTCTTTTGGCCGCCTTTATAGTTCAAGGGGCCAAAGAGCTTTGCTACGACCTAGTCGGATACAGAGGGTTGTCCGTCGATGATTTGAACACCCAAGCTCTAAACATGGTAATCCGACTAGATTTCTATCCCGATTACAAATGTAAGTCTCTTCCGTAGCTATGCTTCCATTGCCTTCTCGAGTTGTTTCAGGGCCGCAGCGCCAGATAGAATCCTCGCGAACAACTCTTTGGAGTCCTTAGGTGATCCCGATCCACAATCATCGAAAAGAAAACCCTATCAAGTTATACCTTTGCCTTGATCTTCCGGTCCTTTCCAAACCGATATCCGAGCTTGACGATCCATAATGTCCACCGTCAACCGCCCATGTTCATGATCATCATGCTCCACATCACCTATGCAATCCTATCTCTTAAGTCACACTTAGAGCAAAGGATTAGCATAACAAGGTGTCATCAATTTCCAAACCAAACATGAGATTTCACCTTGGCCCAAGAAATTAATTTTTTTTTTAATTTTGGCTTTATTTATTTTTTTTGTAGCTTCGCTACAAAGATTTGCAAAACTCCATGTTCAAGTTTGGAAATTTTTTCGTGTTTGTTACTATATTTTATGAATTTTCATCTTTTATTTGAATTTCTTTTCATAACTCAAATTTGAACAAAGCAAGTCATTCAAATAATGGGAATAAATGAACGGAAAAATGATATTATTGCTTGTTAGTCTAACTTGAGGCCTCATCTAGGCCACGCCCCAAAATTCGAACATCTTATGCGCGAAACATGTCGACTCACTTGTGGGTGAATCATTTTTAAATTCTATAAAAAGCAAACGATGTCGAAAAATCATGAAATTTGACCCAGTCGTCGTGGATATCGCATGTGTAGGCTGTGATAAAAATTTTAGAAGGTTTCGTGAAAGGTTGCATCCCTGATCGCAGTAAACCCGACATCTCCAACATGTCATAATAGAAACTCATGTTGAACCTTACCGACATCGGGGTTCCATGGCGCTGGCCAGCCGCGCCACCGGGCGGCGCGACGTGGTAGTGGCATCTCGGCCCGCCATGTACTCTATAAAACCACACGCCGCGCCAGAAGTCGACGGGCGCAACTGTCGCCTAGGCCAATCGGCGCGATGATTGAAGGCCAAAAAATTTACAAAATTCTTGTTCTTCCAACAAATGGTGATCCGATCCCGATAAACTTTCAATTCGATGGATGACATCAAAGGAAATGGTTCCATTTATAAATGGAACCATAGGCAAGCACCAACTCAACTAGATGACATTTCATTGCATTTTTTGAACGAACATCTAAAAAAGCCAAACCAATTGATGATGAACGAGATATCACTACGAAAATGCATAGACAAGCCAAAACCATAGGCAAGCAAACAGAGATCGAAGGTCGCTGCCATTAGTTACATAAGTGGTCCAAGCACAAACAGAGGGTCATTGCCATTAGTTACATAAGTGGTCCAAGCACAAATAGAGGGTCCATGCATCATCCACTTCATGGTTCCAACACAAGCTTCTTACTAAGGAATACCAAATGCCAACCCATAGGCATCTGCAAAATATGTAAGGGTCATGGTGCCATTGCACAAAACATGCAGCCGCTTACGCCCAGTAGTCACCGTTTGTTCCACCATTGATATGCCCCCGTAGTCATCGCCGGATTCATAGTTGTCACTATAGTCAAATGGCCATGGGGGGAGTCACCGCCGCCATCATCGCCGCCGCCGCCGCCATTGTCGTTGTCATCGCCGGCCTTGTCCTCGCCCCCCGCCGCCCGCTGCCTTGTCCTCGTCCCCCGCTGGCCTTGTCCTCATCCTCATCCTTGGGGGCAGTGGAGATGTCCATCAATTGGTGGCTAAGGAACTATGAAAATGAACCATGTTTAAATTACAACATATGTAAAAGCAAAGGACTAGGTCAAAAGAATTTATGAATGTAATGCTCACAAAGCTCGCGACACCATGGATCACGGGCCCACCGTTGCCTCCTAAAAGTGGGCAATCTCACTCCTTTCCCCGGCCTCCATGAAGTCATAGCTCCATGTTTTTTTATTAATGTTGCTCCTCCTCTAGAAATTGGGCACTGAAATCATTAATGTTGCTTCCGGTAGCTCGACGAAAAGTCATCAGAAGTCTGCTCCATGTCTTCCAACTTGGTCGTTGGATATGGTACTTCCTCCTCACTTCTTCCTTCAACTATTTTCATTTCAAAAATCTTCCTTTTCTTCTCTAGAGGGGAATTGTATTGGGGTTTCTGTGCCTTGATTAACTCTCCACGACCTCAGGAAATCCTCCTACTTGCAAGTCATGCCTCCTAAGGGAAACACAAACAACATTAGCAAAAAAAAAATGTTTTGTATGTACATAACCAGCTCAAGAACTCACAAAGAACTCATTTGGCCCTCCGAAGCCCACCCAAGCTCAGAGGGAACAACTCCTTCGGGCCTTGATGCCACACTTGCACTTTTTTGTCGCATCTTCAAGCATGGCCATGGAATGTTGCCTTTGAAAAACTGTTCTACATACCAATTGGTAGGCCGTTGAGATTTTGGTCCATAGTTATACACCCGAAGTCACAAGCGGAAAAACCTCTATAGTCTCGAAACACAAAGGATTTCACAAATAACATGAATGGCAGGACCACTTACATAATCACGCCACCACACCGGTAGAATGGAGTAAACATTCCCCACTTACTTGGAACTTGAGGAACGCTAGCCTTGCCACAAAGGGCATGTCGGAGGATTCCCCTAGACGGTGCAAAGGTAGCCTCAACCTTCTTCGCGTCATTCATGTCGGGTTCGCCGGGCGGAGGCACCCACCGAACTAACTCATCATACGCATGCTTCTTCCAAGGGTCATAAGGAAACAACATAATCTTTTATCCACCATATCTTCACCGCCGATCCATTGATAGAAGTTGCATCCGTCTAGACCACAATCAAACCGTCCCCGGGGACGACGTCAGAAGTTGACAATGTAAAAAGCACGCCCAAACCGAGAAAGGATGCCTTGATCGCTTCACAAAGGCCGGTAACCCACAAAGACATGCCGGTGTCGGCCTAGGTGGTGGGAATGGACCTTTCCCCTTCATGGTCCTCCGATAGTGCACGAACCGGGACAAGTCCATTTAAACCGCAAAAACAACATAGACTAGTATTACACGTAAATTCCACTATATTGCATCAACTTATGAATGTGCATTCTACTAAACAAACCATAAATTGGAAACATCTAACGACTACTATTATCAAATTAAATCCATCCAAATCATCTACATACGTGCTCAATCCAATTCTTCTCCATAAACCCTTACCAAACCTTAACTCACAAACAAGTATTCAATACTCATATTCAATCCATCCAAATCATTTCATAACTTGCACAATCATCATTACAACCATGTTAAGCTAATACACATGGACCATAACTCAAAAAAAAAGTTACACTTGCATTAGAGGGGGATTCATGCACACTTCCACTAAAGAAACAAAAATTGATTCATCCAAATGACAAAATGAATGATAGAAGAGAGAGATGTAGTCATACCTATGGCATCCAAAATCCAAATCCAAAGTAAAAGAAATCAAAGTGGAGGAAGAGAGGAAGAGAAGAAAAAGCGGACAGGGAGACCTCCTCCTCTCAGCTTCGCCAAAAGTGAAAGAAGGGAGAGAGGGAGGAAAAGCAGCCGTTGGCGCCAATAAAATATGCCCCAAGTCGCGCCAAGGCGGCTGGTGTGACAAGGGCTGTCGCGCCACATGCATCGGCGTGACAAGGCGGCCCCGCCGAGCGCCACGCGAGCAACGGTCAACAAGCTGCGCCAACGTGGAGGGAGCCTGTCGCCGCCAGCGCATGTGGCGCGACACAATGGTTTAGTCGCTGGATATGTGGTGCAAATAAAATTTAAACGGGTTATTGTTGAAATATTATTTAAAAAAAAAAAGGGTCAAATTTTAAAAAATCCTATATCCTTCATCATTATCATCAATAACTAATTATTTGCCTGTCATTTGCTTCATGTTTTCTTAGGCATATATTTGTTCTAATTAGTGAAGACATGTTAATGGCGTGTAAGAAAATGTAATGTTCACTATTATAAACAATGTCAGAGACGGTCAAAATCAGTTTCCGAAGGCAGCAGCACTGTGCGCCTCTGTACCAACGTCACTGTTAATCCTGTACAGTGGAGACAGGCACCTCTGAAAATCAGAAAAGATAAAAATAAAAAATAGCCCCACTGACAAGCCCACTTTTGAGTCCGCCTAGTTCAATTCTCATACACATTTAGAACACGTTTTGGACAAGGCTTTGATCAAACATTAGAATATAAATCATGAATAACTTTTAAGTCGTTGAGTTTGGAAATGTGAAAATTATATCAATAGATTTGTTTTGAAAATTACTTTCATAAAAATATATATATATATATAACTTTCCAATAAATATTTTATAGAAAAGAGAAATCAAAGTTATGCTTTGGAGACCGTGGTTGCTGTGCTAAAGGTCATCTAATTGTGATATGGAGGGAGTATGTTGCTCAAGTTTTGTAATAGTTGGTCTGATTCTCTTTCTTACAAGAGATGAAGCCAGATTGATTCCTTTCTATAAAAAATTGGTCTACCTGTTGTTAGTAGCTTTGTAGTGTGAAATTATTACACAGTGTAAGTGTATCAGGCAAAAGAACATGGAAACCACCTCTTTGGAAGCCAAGGCTATGTATTGGTACATCGGAGAAGGCATAGTGTGCTATTATATAAACGTCGTGGTTTCTAACATTTATGAAGTTCACTTGACTGGTCTATGGAACTTCATAAAAAAATGCATAACATAAGAAGTCAAATTCCAGAAGGCTTCCACGGTCTGTGAGGAGGTTGTCAACAAACTATTTGGACGAAATGAATTAGAAGAAACACTCCCACTAAGAAAGCCTTCACCTAAACATCTACCTAGAGCGTTGGACAAGCCATGAGAAAGCAGATAAAATATATCCTTCATCGTTACCATCAATAACTAATTATTTGTCTGTCATTTGCTTCATGTTTTCTATCGCATATATTTGATCTAACTAATGAAGACATGGAAGATGTGTTAGATATTATATGGGCCTGACCCATTAAATATTTAATAATTTAATAAAATTCTATGGTCCAAATAATTGTTGAGAGGAGAGGCAGATAGCCGGTGGTGAGCAAGTGTTGCTCATGCGGGAGTTACAAGAAGTTACTTGTAACTGATGTCTTAGTGCTTCCGTTACCGCCACTACATGGTTTGATGACGGAAGTTCATGGAGTTTCTAGTCCCTTCATTTGAACTTCCGATGAGCCTGTGCATTATCTCCTCACGTTGGCCTTTGACTTGAACTTCACGGTGGCCTTTGGCTTTCCTTGCCGTGAGGTATAAAAGGTCCTAGTAGGCCATCACTTTTGGTACGATAAAAAAGACCACAAATCCAGTAGCAACTTGAGCTCTCCCGTTCCATCTCCTGCGCCGCACACAAGATGGAAGAGTAGGCCTCCAAACGCTCCCGCTCATCGAAGTTCACCTGCTCGGGTGGAGATCGGCAATTACGTTTTTGGGGAGTGTCACGGTGTGGCACGACTACTCTCTTCTTCTTCCTTCTTCCCGGTGTTCTTGGCGTCGGTGGACGCTCGTGAGGTGATCTTCACTGCATCACTTCTGCACTGCACCGATCGGGGACGACTACAACAACAAAGCACTATGTCGTTTGGTGCTTCTCGCTCTGCCGCAGGGTATGTCTTCGCTAAACAATTCATTGGTTTTATTCTCAATTTTACAATTTTTCTTGTTAGTGCTAATAGTATAATCGACATGTTTTATTGGAACAATACTGGTCATATCTTGCTGTTTAGCACTATATTTATTTTCATGGTGATATCGGTCATGTTTAATCAAGACAAGCATATATATGATATCTTGATCCTTTTTGCTTACGCTCTTTTTTTGTGGATTAAATTTTCATTAAAATTGCCTATTTTTCTAACAAGATGCTATTCATTTTCTCATGTTAATGGCGTGTAAGAAAACATAATGTTTGCTATTATAAACAATGTCACTGACAAGCCCATTTTTGAGCCCGCCCCCAAGCACACTGTTGAGCCTGCTGCCAAGCGCATTATCTGGGTTCCATGGAGCCACTACCAGCGCTTGTCGACTTCCTCCTATTTAATCTGTCTAGCACCCTTTGCTCTAGCACTATAGGAATAGGAGTATACTCCTACTTCAATTTCTCATACACATGGGATCAACAACAAAAAATTGTTACGTGAGCTTACAAAAACAACAATATGATATCTACTATGCATCTGAGATGTTGTGTTTCCAGATAGAAATTTAATTATATTTCTATGACGTCCATAATGAATGTAATAACATCATCTGTTTATTCCGAACACAGCCTAAGACCGTGCAATTGATATCGTCATATTTTTTGGTCTTAAATACTGGACTTGCATTGTTGAGATATCAAGATACTATTTCTGTATTAGTAAATAGAGTACATATAACTTACTAGATAAGTCAAGAATCCAATAATCTAAACCTCAGTTGTGTCTGCCCATATATAGAAAACGTGATCATACAGGCAGTTTGCCCATATATATAGAGTACAACTGATATTTTTCTAGTGGTACCAATGAAGATAAGCAGAACCAGGGGGCTCTTTGGATCATGGGGCTAAAAATCAACCCCCTCCTTTTAGCTCCTAGATACCCCCAAGGATCCAAACAGGTGGGGCTATTTGCATCTAAAATAAATTAGCCCCCTCCAAACCTTTTAGCCCCTCCAAGGGGTACTAATTGGGCTAATTTGCTGTGAAGACCATAAAAAACTAGCCCTCTCTCCTCTATTCTCTCTCTACTATACTATTTCCACTTTTTTATCCTTAAATTAGCCAATGGATCCAAAATTTTCAGACGGCTAAAGTTTAGATACCTAAATGAAGGATCGAACTTTAGCTTCAAATTAGCCTGAGGGCAAAAGATCCAAAAGGGCCCAGGATTGGGTACTCCACAGCAGCTGCCGTTTGTATAGTTCTTCTTCAAGTACTGTTTCCTGCTGCCTTAGCTTCGTCCGGCGAGCGTGAAGTAGGTATGACTTTGCAAATTTCATATATATTAACTAAGATCCAATCATGTATACTACTACTTTAGTTGTGTTTTGTTTGATGTTTATGGCTGTTGCATGCATGAACAGACGAAGAGGTTTTCTATACGGAATCGCCGAGCTGCGAGAAGGATGCATGTCCGACCGATGCAAAAAAGGGGGCCATTGAACTCGGCTACAAGGTTGTCACTGCATGCCGCTTGTCGCACAGATGTTAAGTGCTGCTGCACCTTTCATTTCATCAAATATATAAGCAAAGGCTCCTCTGGTCGCCGGGCAGCGCAAGTTTGACGGTCACTAACGACACATTTTTAACGTCAACATTCTACCAATAAGGGGTTGAAACTATACCTTACTACACACATATACATTTATTATTGACATAATTCCATTTTTGTAGTGTCAAAATTATTATTGTGCAGATTTATATAAGAAACAAGTGAAAAATGTACCAAAAAGACGCTCCCCCCGAAAGCACATTCTTGAAGAACATCAAGCCCAAGGGAGAAATGGACCAAACACGCAGAACTGGGCCGAGCAAACACCGCCATACAACTTTTTCAGGCCCAAAGACGCTACCGCCAAAGCCCAGCTCGAACGGGGCCCAAGAGGTGCGCTACAAGACACCTGGTGCGGCCGCACCCCTGCTGAGGCGGTTCAGGCCCAGCTTCGGGGAGGCGGTTTGTTACCTTCCATAACTGGCGTTGCCGACGTTGGTTGGTCGGTTTAGCAAATTAGGCAGGTGTACCAAGGTCGGTTTGGCTCCTTCCATATGGGGAGGGACATTTTCCAATGAGCCCCTCTCCTCTACCTATAAAAGGAGGCCATCTCCCACCATTGTAACACACACCACACAAAGAGAGCCTCTCTCTTTTCTTCTTTCTTCTTCTTCTTTCTCCTTCTTCTCCTTCTTCTTCTTCTTCTTCTTCTTTGTAGGTTAGTAGTAGTAGAATAAAGGAGAAAGGCCATGAGCTTACTTGGAGAGCTTGGACATCATGTGTCTTTTTGGTATGAATAATATCAAGAGTTCCATTTTGTTCTTGCTCTTACTTTATCGATATAGTTGTGTTCTTGAATTAAAGCAAAGTTCTTGCGATATAATCTTGGTTGAAGAACTAGTCTATAGTTCCTATATCATGATCTTATCTTATAGAACTTCATGCTTAATCTATCATACATACATGTTTAGACCAAAGAGCTAGATCTATATGATGAGTTCTATCTAGAGTTAGACTTGGTTGATGTTGTTCATGGATTGATAGTCGTTCCTTCCGGGCGGTGCAATCGGTAGAAGGACCCCTGGGATGTAAGCCTTGTTAACACACCGTAGTAATAATCACTAGTGTAGACGTGGTGTCTAGACTAAGGGTTTTCTATCTTTTGTGGCGCATCCCACGGTTGAGGGGGTAGGCGGGCTGTGGTTGTGACAGCCTTGTCCATCCCTTGTAATCCCCCCCACGCTCGGGGTGTGGCGCAGCTGCAACAGTGCTCGGTCTCCATCCCATTTTGGGCGATTGCCGGTGCCCGAAGTAATTCAGCAGAGACCTTGGCTTTCTTGACTTAGAATCTCTAACAAGTAAAAAAAACATGTGTGTATCCGCTATCTTGACATGACTATCTAGGATATGCCTGCTCCATATTAGACTTATTCTTTTATTCATTCTTTTACCTTTATCCTTGAGATTGGCTTGAGTGTGTGTGTGTCAAGTTATCCTACAACCTATCCTATTTTACCCCTATTATGAGCATTGGTCTATTATACATTCGTGTTATCTTGTTCATGTCTCAATTAGATCCTTTTCCATCATGCCTTCCTTTTGGGAAAATATAAATAACGATACCCCGAATATCTCCGGTGAAATGCTACAATGATAGATCCGCGCGCTATGATGAATATCTTATTTGGCAAGATCTATCACCGCTTGATGTACCTAGTGTTATCACCGCTACACGGTGGTTTCACTTAGAATGTCAACGGCGCCTTCTCGCGCCGTTATTAGAGATGGGTTCTTAAACCTGCTTTCGAGTGATTATGCTTTTAAGAAATGCAACAAGTATTTCTGGGCGCCGTTGTCGGGAAGGCATTGGTTTTTTCTAAGGAATCTATTAGAACATGTTCGTCATGATAATATGCATGTGTAGTGACCTTTGTTTATAACAGGTTTATCTAAAAAATCTTTTATAAAAGAAAAAATCTTTTAAAAAAAAATCTTATAAATAAAGCAAGGATATGTTATCAAGTTAGTATGCACCTTCGGTATTCTTGTCGCTAACCATTTCGTGGAGACTAAGAAGAACAAAGGGGCACGCGACGCTTGAGAACATGGGGGCTACATCAACAAGAAAACTTTGATGCCTTGGGCGGAGGAACGCACTCAAAAGGAGACCGACCTTGCACACCTCGACTTTTCACTTAAAGTCCAAGTGTGAGAGGAGGACGGTGATAATATCAAGTTCCACACACAAGGGATCATATAAAAAAAAAAGAGAGAAGTGAAAAAAATGAGAAAAAAAAAGAAGAGAGATGAATAAGAGATTAGCCTCTCCTTGCTATAGAAAGAGAAGAGAGAAAAAAGGAGTTGAAAAAAAGATATATATAGAAAAAAAATTAGAAAAAAAAAAAAAAAAAGAGAGAAGTGTTATCGAAAAAAAAAAAAAAAGGGGTGTTGCAGAAAAAGAAGAAAAAAGTATGTATAGAAAAAAGAGAAAAGAAATAAGAGGAGAGAGAGCAAAGTTGGCCCCATATGGTCAAAATAAACAAAGAAGGCACCCGACTCCACCCAAGCCGCTGCTTCCATGGGCAAGAAGGGATCTTTCTTCCTAAGACTCCATGCTGCAAGCACCAAGGCTTACAGTCAGCGACACATTCCTTGTGTGTAATTAATCCTTGTTGCACTGGTGATTTTAAACGCCTCCCTCTACCCGGTGTGAGGGGAAGTCATTACCAAATCAAGATCATCACGCCTACCATGCAGCAATTATGAACTCTATCCTCAAGCT
>JADLZK010001939.1:0-22837 GCA_015847255.1 Hyparrhenia diplandra
TTCAACTAACATACTCCAAAGTTTTGTGTTTATTTGGACTTGCGGTACAAACTCAAGGATGATCACTTTGGGCCAAAAATATAAAGAAAAAGAAATAAAATCAATAAATAGAAAAAGGCCCAAAGGAGCAAATGGCAAGCCCAACCAAGAATCGCAACAAAAACGTGAAAACAAGTGCCGGGCCAAGTCCACCTTACAACTTTTGAGCAAGGAAGCCCGGCCGCCGCCCGGCCTGCCAGCCCCGGCGGGCGTCTGCCAGCGCACCACCAGGCGCAAGACCGCACCGCCGAGGCGTTCGAGCCCGGGGGGGGGCGGTTTGTTACCTTCAAAACTGATGAAACCAACGTGGGATAGCGGTTTTGGCGTGCATGGAAGTTTTTTTTCCTAGGTCGGTTTAGGTGTTTTTTAGCACTTAGGTCCCTCCCCTTGTGTATAAGTAGGCCCCCTCTCTCCCTCTCAAAGATATATACAAATTCAAAGGAGAAACCAGTCCACTTGTGCAAGAGAGTAGAATTAGATCTTCTTCTTCTTCTACTTCTTCTATTCTATCTCCCAATTCTAGAGAGTGAGAGAGGGAAAGGCTAGAAAGAAGCTTGATTCTTTCTACTGGAGTTGCGGTTAAGCCCCTTTGGTGTTCCGCGGTTCCTAGGAGGGCGGAGTCTTGGGACTTATCGGTACCTCGCCCGGCTTTGTACCTCTGCAAAAGTCGCTTTACGCTTTGGTAAGGAGTCTTGTGATTATCTTGCGACTACTTAATTTCCTTCATTACATTTCTTAGCTGTTGTAGACTTGCTTGGGATTGGTAGATCATTTTATGTTAGTTCTTGGTGGAGGGACTCTTTTGACCAGGGGAACCTTGGCCAACATCAAGAAGCTGTGACCAATAGTGCAAACGTGGTGTTTGGACTAGCGTTCACCTACCTTTTGTGGTGCATCCCGCGGTTGAGGGGTAGGCGGCTTGGTCGTGACAAGCCTTGTCCGTCCCTTGAAATCCCCCCACGCTCCGGTGCGGCGCAGTTAATTGCCTGACACGTTTCTTGAGCGTGCAGGTGTCTGGCGGTAGACATTGTGACTTTAGAATCACCGAAAAACTTAGCCTATAGATACCGCTACTCTTAGAAAACAAACCCCTTGCCTTAGGTTGACATAGACTAGAAAGCCACCAAGGCGACCGTCCCTCGTGAAAATACGATACGGCACCACCGTGAAGTGCCGGCAAACGGTATTTCCCGGCGCTGCGATTTCTCCTCCTCAGGCGCGATAAGAAACACTGGTCGCCAGCCGCCGGCAGACGCGCCCGATGGCCAAGTATACCACCGCAAGCGCATGGGAAACAATCAATAATCCCAGATCGGCACCGACGCAGCCCGGCGGAGCTTCACGTGAGGTTCCGCGATGGTCGGGCACCGACGCGTCTCGCATTTCCGTTTGGCCAGCGGCGCTGAAGCCGCTGCCGCGGTAGCCGCGGGCCGGCCTCGACCACCGCGGCAATCCGCGGGTGGAGCTCGCTTTTGCGCCTCGCGAGCAGCGTCGCGGCTCTCGCCATGGCGCCATGGCGGGGCGCGCCCGCCAGATCTCCATCGCTGCGCGCCTCGCGGGCGCCACGCGGAGCTGTAGTGTCTCTCGCACGGCCGTCACCCGATTATTTCCCATGCCGCCGCAGCCTAGCTCCACACGGGCGCTCATTGTCCGCCCCTCGCTCGGCCTCACCCAGGATACCGGGCTCCCGCGACGTAGTTCGCCCGCCCGCGTCCACGGCGACCTGCTCCTCCCGCGACGCAGTCCGCCCGGCCGCCGAGATCCACGGCGAGGAGTTTTATACGATCCGTCCGCACCCCGACCACCTCCTCCTCACCGATCTTCCGCCATGGCGGGCTGGTCGTCGGCAGCCGCTTCGCCGTCGCCCGCGGGCTGGCTAATTTGCGGCTGAGCGGCGCCAGAGGCCGAGTTCTCCTCCGACCACCGACGGCGGAGCCGCGGGGCGTATTCGGTATGGGACGCCGCTACCTCCACGGTACGCCGGGCGAAGCCGTGGCGCTGGCGTGGAGTCGCGGCCGCCTCTTAGCCGGCACGACACGCTGGCGGCGCTGGGAGGACCACATCCTTAGCCCGGCGTGCCGGTGGAGGCCGGTGGGGGAGCGGCCTCATCGTGACCGCCGCAGATGCGGCTGCCTCTATTTATGGATTCTGTGGGAGGTGGCCAAGAGCCTGACGCCGCTTCCTCGAGCGGCGGCCGCTGGAGGAGGCCAAGAGGACGCCTCAAGCCGGTGCCACCGGCCGCGCGGAGAGGCCAAGAGCTAAGGACGTTTCGCCCCGGCGTGATGGGTCCTACCGACTTGAGCCAACAGAGGTCGAGAAATCCTAAATAAACCCCCTAGTGGGGGATAGGCTTATTGGAGTTTTAGATTCTTCAAGAAAATTTTGCCTTGAGGCTCAACTCGACTCTCAACACAAACCCTATAGAAAGAAAATTCCCGACCATTGAATGTAAACGCTTAGTTTGTGATAATTTAAAGTCGGGCTAATAAAAAATTGCATGGACACAGGATCCTTGTGGTCATCGTGCATTTTATTAAGGAAAAAGTCTACTTTCGGTCCTCCAACTTTTACGAAAGTCGATTTTGGTTCCTCAACTCCAAAACCGATCTGGAATAAGTTGCTTAGCTAGCGCATGTGCATCATTTTTTCGCCGCCCAAGTCGCGCCCCATTTCCTTCCATGTTTCTATTCCCCATCAACCGTGGTCGTGTCCATTGGTCGCCACTTTGGGTCATCGCTGGCGGCGGCCGGCGCCAACGCATGGCGGCGACATCATCGGCTTTGCTCAAACTCATTTATGATCGGGCTAGGAGGAACGCATCGTCGGGGACCTAAATATTGGGCCCCTCGGACATTCTCCTAATAACGGGGAATCCGTCGGCCCGTCAAGGCCCGGTAAAACTCGGCTTGCCATCATCCCAATACGAAGGGCGGCCCGGCGAAGGACTAGGCCAAGGAGCCATGACGACTACACTTAAACGGAGAGCGGCCCACAAGCGGCAATGTGAGTCGCCAATATTAAGAACACCGAAAGTAGAATACTCAGTTTAAATCTACAAGCCAGGTCTACGACCGGCTCGTCTTTCGTTGGTATTTTTTAACACCACGAGATAAACCAAAGCGCCGAAAAAAAGTACCGTTGTAGCTTTCACCCGGAGTATTGGTATCGATTTGGGGAGGGAGAAGTGAACTAGGAAGAATTAAGGTCGCCCAAGACGGGGGTAGGAATAATATTTTTTGGTAGGAAGAAAAGGGGTTCTCTAGGGTTTTTCCCAAAATTACTAAATTACTAATGTTCAGCTTACTAAATTCCACTTGCTTCGAGTACTGACCTTTCCGATTCTCGAAAAGACGGGAAAGCGGTAATCGGGAAGGCCACCAAAAGCTCTCACGAAAACACCAACACGCACGTGGTGGACTACAAAGGCCTGGTCGGATTTATCACCCCGGGGCTGCCACAACTATTCCGTAGTGTTGGGCGCAATCTCGGGTAAACTCTAGCCTAGACACCACGCCTATGCTAGCGGATCTGAAACTAGTCTCGCGCTAAGACTAGAACCTTCGATTCGAACGGAGATCCCAAGCAAGTAAAATAAAATAAATCTTTGAATTTAGTAAAATAATAATATTAGAATTGCCACAAGATAACCTGGACGTTACTTTCGAATTGAGTCGGCTCCGTAGAGGTACAAAAATTAAAGGCGTAACCGACAAACCCGGCTCTTCCTCTTCTCTTCTCCTCTCACTCTCTTCCTCTTTTCTAAATTGTACAACTAGGTCGAGAACACCTAGAGGGACACTACTACAATATATATGTGGGGAAGATGAAGCTCAAGTGTAGAATGTGTGTGTTCTAATGTGTAGTGTGCCCCTCAATTTATAGTGGAGGGAGGAGGAGAATGGAGGGTGCTCCTTGCTTCGAGGGAAATTTGGGGGAAAAAAGTCGCACCACATGCAACCGCCCCTTGGCCTTGGACGAAACCGCCATAGAAAGGGCGGGAAGCCGCGTGCCACTTTTCGGGGTCGGCCGCCCCTTTTGCGCGACCGCCCCCCGGCCGGGCCTCCCGGCCCTTCTCCTTCTCATGCGCATTTTGTCCCTCATATGTTGGGCCTATGTTGGTGCATGGGCCGATTTTGTCTGTGGGGGTTTGGTCCTCTTGCTTGATCCTCTCCTTGGCGTCTTTTTATTCGATGCGCTTTTCGACTTATTTGGTGATTTTGTACTGTTTCCACTTTTATACACGCAAAACATAATTTTCTACGAATACAAGTGAAACTAGGTTAGAAGTAAAGGTATATGTAACATAAGTTTACTCCTTTCTCATGAATTGGATATAAGTTGGCGGTATAATATACTCGATAATGGCCGCCAACAAGTTCCCCAAGCTTAACCTTTGCTCGTCCCGAGCAAATAGCTAAGTGTTTGGTTGTTGATCGGGGAGTTGCTACAATGCCGATATATTTCAAAATGTACCATGCTCATAATAAAGTATTCTTCCGTTGTTTAAATAAATTGGCATTTTTTTTTTATCTATCCTTGTTTACTTAAATCATATGGGGCTTATAACATTTTCCAAACTCTTGGGTTATTGCAAGATAGAACGGTTTTCATAGAAACACTAGTCATTCATTCTTTGATTTGATCATTCATGCGGAGATTTTCATAATGATTCCTTAGATCATCTGGTGTGCAAACCATAAGGAGAAACAAGTCATAAGCCTTGATCAAGATGTGCAAGTTTAAATTTTATTTCTTTTTGATAAGGTATGGGCTAGCTCTTATTTCTTTTTAGAGAAGTGGGCTCTACTAAGCCCTCGGACACTTGTCCATTATTCTTCTCTCTCTTTTTTTTTTTTTTTTTTTTTTTAGAGCTGTATCGAAGTACCCATTGTTTTATTTTTTCTTTCTAGGACACACGTCCATTTTTTCTAGCTTAGCCCATAACCTATTTTTGGCAATGTGAATCTTGATCAAAAGCATTATGACAGTGTCTCACATAGGCTATCATGAGAATTTTGATCATTTAAGGAATTTTGGAAATTATTCTCCGAATGATGAATCTCTCTTAGAACAAAATCATAGTAGATTCTATTTTTACCATATCATATCCGGCAATAGCTTAGAGAAGAATCATGTGTTTGCATACCCACAATTCATTAAGTTTTAGGACAAGACAAGTTAAGCCTATAAACTTAAACATTGGGGATACAATGTTATGAACTAGGTGCACATTGAACTATAGACAGAGCAACTATTCATCATTTCAACTTTAGAGAAATTAAGCATCCTTATACTACATATTGGAGTGGAATCATATATATTTTTTTTTTTTTTTTTTTTTTTTTAAAGGAAATGAAAATGAAAAACTAAGAGATAAAATAAAATAAGAGGGGAGGTAGGTACTTACCTCCATGGGGGTCCTCCCCAAGCTAGGTGATGGCCTATGGGTTAGGGGGTAGTACCCCATGTGGCATGTAACGCCAACGTGTGCCTCGTGCTCTCGCCGTCTCCGTTCCGCCTTCTCGTTTTTGGTGTTGCGTGTGCGGCTGATGGCGTTGATTGGAAACCGAAGTTTCAGATATGCTCTTCCACCAGGCTCATGGTGTGGTTTGCGCTTTCTATTCTTCAATGGGATGTCGCATACCCCCACACTTCTTTTGTGCTATATCTGTATTTATTCAAAGACAAAAACAAGTGAAAATAATGAGGGACTCTTACGGTGAAAAACACCGAGAGAGTCGATATTTATTTGATTAATGAATTATTCTAGACTCTATGTTATTTTTTTATTTTATTTTTATTTTTATTTTGGACAAGATTGAATTATTAGATTGATACTAAATTGCAAAGAATTCAATCGTGTCAATTTCTTCAATTTGGGGTTCTAAGAAAACTTTTAAAGCGATGGCCATTTACCTTGAATCGTTACCTTCGTTATCTTGGAGCGTGTGGCACCATGTGACGAAGTGTCGATTACTTTGAATGGCCCTTCCCATTTACTCCAAAGTTTTCCATGACCAAAAGAGTTTCACCCTTGAGTTGAACAACAAGACTTTATCTCGGTGTGAACTCTTTGTGTTTTATTCTCTTGTCATGCCACCTCTTTGTTCTTTCTTTGTAGATCTTGGAGTTGTGGTATGCTTTCTCTCTCCATTCCTCTAGCTCGGACATTTGCATTTGTCTATTCTTACCGGCTAGGTGGAGATCCATATTCCACTTCTTGATGGCCCAATGGGCTCGAACTCCAACTCCACAGGTAGATGACATGTTTTTCCATACACCGGTGATATGGTGACATGCCTGGGTGTCTTGTATGCGATTCAGTATGCCCATAGTGCATCATGTAGCCGTACCTCCATTTCTTCCCCATCTCATCCACGGTCTTAGCGGGATATTCTTTATACATTTATTTGATGTTTTAAACTTGACCATTTGTTTAGGGATGGTATGGAGTTGAAACATTGTGCTTGACTCCATATTGACTAGGAATTCTCGAAAGGTCTTGTCGATGAAGTGTGACCCTCCGTCACTTATGACGGTCGGGTGTTCCAAACCGTGGGGAATATCACTTCATGGAACATCTTTTGGAGTGCTTTGCATCGTTGGTTCGGCAAGGTAGTGCTTCTACCCACTTGGAGACATAGTCCACCGCGATCAAGATGTATTCGAGAATCTCGGATCTTGGGAATGGTCCCATGAAGTCTATCCCCAGGACATCAAACAACTCCACTTGGAGGTTGTTCATGAGTGGCATTGCTTGTCGAGCATTGATGTTTCCGTGAAGCTTCGGCATCGACACACCTTTTTGACAAATTCTTGTGTGTCTTTGTACATTGTTGGCCGAAGAAGCCGCTCCGCCAGATCTTGGCATGTGTGCGGAATGCTTTCGTAGTGGCCTCCATAGGGTGATGCATGACATCTTTCTATGATCTTTATGCCTTCCACCATTGGGACACATCTTCTTAGTAGCCCATCGGCCGCGGACTTCGGTAAGGTGCGGGTCATCCCACAAGTGGCAACGACTTTGGTGCTTGAGCCACCTCCCGTCCCTCCCCGGTGGAACATATCCTCGCAACTATATAGTTGACAATATTTGCATACCATGGATAGTGCAGCATGTTATCATGAGAAGGGTGTCGCCCCTAAGATAATCATTAATGGGTAACTCATGTGCATCCCTATGATGAAGCCTAGACAAGTGGTTTCGGCTAACAGGAGTTTTCTACTCCTTTCTTATCTCTTATTTCTAAATCAAACTCTTGGAGTAGAAGGATCCATCGGATTAGCCGGGGTTTAGCATCTTTCTTAGTGAGGAGGTATTTGAGTGCGGCATGGTGCGTATAAACAATTACCTTTGCCCCCACTAAATAAGATCTAAACTTGTCTATTGCAAAAGATCACGACCAACAACTCCTTCTCGGTTGTGGCATAATTCAGCTGTTGTAACACCCCTGGTGTTACTTAACTAAAATCTTGACATGTCATCATGATTATCATAAAGCATGCATAAATAGAAAAATTTGAAATGCATTGAAATTAAAATAAGTTTATATTTGTAGAGATGTTTGTGCTTAAGGAAATTTAGAGTGATTTAATGTTAATTTATGTTTTTGATGTTTTTGATCCTAAGTGTGATGTTGAATGATGGTTGGATAGTATAGGTTGGGAATCTGAAATTTGAATCAAATTCAAATTTGAATTGAACTCAGGAAACCCTAATTTCTATCCTTTTATTTTTACCCCTTTTCTTTTATTCAAAATTTATAAAGAATTTGGGTATGGTTATTAAAGCAATTTTGTAGAGTTTTCAAAGTGGAACAAAGTTGGTATTTTGAGTTTTCAAAGTTTAGTTCAAAAATTTAGAGTAATTTTGAAAATACCAAATCTAGAGTTTTGTCCCCTTTTGATTTAAAAACCCTATTTCAAAATCTAAGCAAAATTTGCAAAAACTTTTTAAAACCTAGTTTGTAGATCTTGTTGAGATGAACAAAAGTCATATACAAAGTTTTTCAAGTTGTTACATGATTTTTAAAAGTAATTTTGAATTCAAATTTCAAAATTTTGAACTGCTTTTCAAAAAGTCCTATTTAGAGGCCGAATTTGAAAATCTTCCAATTATGAAAATTGTAGATCTTGAAAAATTAGCCTAAGTCACTTTTTGGAGTTTTTCAAGTTCAGTTCAAATTTGGGAAGAATTTGATGAAATTAGGAGAATTAGGGTTGAGAGAGCTACAAAGTGAAGCGATTGGGATCTCTCGTTCTTCCCCATACCTACGGCCGCCGGGCGTCGGGCGTGGCCGTTCTCGCGCCTTCGCCGTCCTCCTCGTCGTCACCAGCTACATGGACGGGTTCGCGACGTCGCCCGACCACGTGTTCGATGGTCCTTTGCCCTATAAAAAGCCCGAGTCGGCGGATTCTTCCTTCTTCTTTCTTCTTCCGGCCGCCGAAAACCGCCTCCACCCCCTTCAGGTTGCCGCCGCCGAGCTTCAATCCATCCAATTAGCTTTGCCATCGTGTTCGCAACCTCGTTTGCGGCGTCGTTTTGAGCTAGCTCTAGTTCCCCCGTAGTAGCCGCGGCACCCGTCGTCTTCTCCACGGCCGGAGGCGGGGGCGCCCATGCGCGCATCACTTCACCGTCGTCAGTGCGTCTTGGTGAATCTCGTGCCAAACCGTCTTGCCATCTAGGTTCGCCTTTGAGATCGTGGTCATGATGCGCTCGGTCGTTTTTGTGTTTGCCTCACTGGACACGCTTCTAACGCCGTTGTTGTCAGCTTAGGGGAGCCCGCCGTCGTCGCACCCGGTCGCCGACCACACTCCGACTCATCTCCGTCCAAACCATCGCGAGCACCGCGGATCGGGGCGAGCTGTTGCCTTTGTCTATGTCATCAGTTTTTTGATTGCACCGTAAAGCCACCGGGAATACGGCCGCCCGACGAAGCTCCGCTTGCCGCTCATGGCCAGAAGCCTTTAGCTAGAGCTGAATTAGGTTCGTTTAGATGGGGTTTTAGGAACCCTGAGGTGCTAGAAAGGATGCTTTGTCGCCGTCGCCGGAGAAAGTCCGACGAGCCTTTCCAGCCGCAGATGGTCGCGCCCAATGCCGCCGCCATGGTTTTCGCCGGGCAAGGGTGCCTCGGTACCCTATGCTATGGGTTTGAGGTGTGCGGAGGTGCGCGAGTGAGTGAGGGGGAACAAGTTGAGGAGGTCTAGTCGCCAGGAGACCGCCCGGGCGAAGTTTCTCGCGATCAACCGCCACGCCGCCGATGGCCGTCACGCTGGCGTGGATCGGCCGCCCGTTATCTGAAGCGGCAGGCGGGCCGCACAGTACCAGGCAGCGCTGTTGGGCGGTTTCGCCCAGTGTGTCATTTTCTTTTAAAAATATGATTTGTCAATTTCTTTACTTTTGAATAGTCTTTGATTCTTTAAAAATTCATAGAAATTTGAAAATAGCTCTTTAAATTCTGAAAATTTTTGTAGAAGCTTCTTATGAGTATATGAATCCATGAAAAATTTGAAACTTTGAATTTGAATAGTTTTTGCATGATTTAAAAATACAAATTTTAATTGAAAAATGCATCTTCCTTGATTTTTAATAATTATTTTATTTATCCAAAAATCATGAAAATTATTTTGGTACTGTTTTATGACATGACCTACCTGTACAAAAATTTTGAGCATGTTTTGAAAAAAATAAAATATTTATTATTTCATGCCCTATCATTTTATGTGTTTCATGTTTTGTTTTTGTGTCAAATAGATTAGGTTTTTGCGTGACTTGGGGGTTGTTTTGTGAATCTTAGATTGTAGCATAATAAGATGGTCCTTGAGAACTCCGTAGGCAATGGTGATGATATCTTTAGAGTAGTTCAACAAGTTGGTTTTGTTGGGTTGCAACTTTATCGTGAAATAAAGTTACTTTCCTGTGTTTATCATTTCATGCACCTGCAAGCATCATATTTACATATATGGCATCATATTGAAGCATCCATTATTTCGTGTAGTGAACGAGTTTGAGGGTATCAAATCTGAGCGATTCGAGGAGATTTCATATCCAGTTGAGGAGGGTTCGGATTTTGTTGGGTTTTCTGAAGAACAAACTTTTCCCGTCAACGAAGGCAAGCCCCGGTTTCATTAAACCTTTCCTTGATGTTTTAAAAGTTTTATATCACTTATGTCTATGCTATGTTGCATTAAGTAATTAGGAGTTGGATAATAACCTAATTGCCGCATTACCATCCTTGTTTATTTCAATACCATCCTTGTTAACCGGTTTCATTTTCAAAATGTTTAGTGATGCTTAGCCCTCGCTTAATTAGTTAAGCTTTTTCATCAAAATGTTTTATTTGAGAAGATGGTATCTGTTTTTGGAAAAGAAAGAGAAGTAGTGATGAATTTGAGATCGGACGGGACGTAGGTTGAAAGCCGGCGGGATACCTAGCTGTGCTTGTCCCGTGTTGGTCGTTTAAGGACCGCCCGTTGTTTGGCTTTGAGTGAAATCGGGACGTGTTGAACGCATATTGCGCTGAGACCTTTTTGGTCAATGGCACGTCGGACCGGGTTGATCACCCCGCATCGGTCGACCCTAACTAGCCACATACTCCCAGAAGCCGGATCTCGGTGGAGCCAAATCGGGAATGGCAACCACGCGACCGGGAGTGGAGAGATGGCGGGAGTAGCGTGTACCCACCCTACCGGGTCAAACCGTCATTAGGGACGGGGTAGGGAGGTGGAGTACTTGTGCCTCGGGTGGCGCAGCCTCGTTCCCGTTTTTGGACAAACTGAGAAAAGGTTGATATATGCAAGTCGGGTGCTACATATGTCGTGGTGGTTAGGGATCCCCATTTGGGTATCATCGATTCATGAATCGCCGTTGTTTTCTCGGAGAAGGAGACCCGATTCACGACCTTCATCGTAGTAAATGATGGATTATGTTTTTGAGAAAAGAGAGAGTTGGAATAAGAGAATTTGATTGTTCCGAATAGGATAATCTAGAGAATATGAGCTACTAATGCGAAATAAAATATTGAAAGTAAGGATTCACTTTTAGTAAGCTTTTCTGCAAAAGAGTTTCTTTATTCTTGCTAAAAGCCTTACCTTGACTCCTAAGACCAGCATTCCTGTGTCTTCTCCTCGTTTTCTTTTAGTCGGGTAAGTCTTGTTGAGTACTCCAAGTTTTCGGGGTTCTTTTGACCCTTGTTGCGGGGAGCTAGTCATGAGAGAAAAGCTTGTTTTGGTCAACTGCCGCATGACGGTGTACCGGGAAGAAGAGGACGAGTAGAGTGAACCCTCGGGCGGGGTTGTCGGTGTTTATATGTATAATGTTACTCCAATAATAATATTAGGCTTGTAATAATAATACTTAAGTTTGAGTATTTGAACAAATGGTTTGTAAACTTATGGTTATGTAATCCTTCCTACTGTACTCGATGTATTTGAATAAAGTGTTGTATCTTTGGAGTGACTTGTTAATGAGATCCTGTTAGGAAGAATAATAGCACTTTCTAGATTATTGGGAACTCGTGCATAACGATCGAGGTCTTAATGACGATGTTAAGTGCATGTGGGCCCCTGTAATTTAGGAGGTTACATTACGGTTGGTACCGAGCATGATCATTAATGATTCATTGTAGTATTATTTTACAAAACTTCAAAATGATTTGAGTCAAATTAATTTAAACTCTTAATTTGGTCCAAATTGCTTATAGCTTATCTTGAATCAATTTAAAAATCTTATCTTATAATTTAAATGTTTTGTAGTGGAGTAACATATCATATTGCCCTATAATAAGTTTCGTTTAAGCATAGTTTCGTAAGTTCGATTCATGCATCATGTTTAATCAACTTGTTAATCACTTTCCCCTTAATTATGGTTTGGGTTAAGTATATCAATCCTATGCTTGCTAACCTCGATAATCTCCCCGATCCATCCTTTAATCCAATCTTTTCTTTCTATAGGATGGCCCGTACCAAGCTGCACTCCAACAAAGAAGACGGGACCTAAAGGAGTTCCTCGACACCAACTTGCTCCAAGGCACGATGGTGCGAGCAGCAGCAATAGTAGGCCCAATTTATCAGATGAGATACAAAGGCTTACTAGAGAATTGGCAGAAGCAAATAGAGCTAGAGCAGAAGGCACTTCGCGATTGTGGATCTTCGCCTGAAGTAGGAAGACTCATCAAGAGTTGGACCGAAGTTACTGCAGCCAATGAGGATGCTACCTTACTGATTGGTGATCCGCAAGGTGAAGTGGAGCGACGTGATTTGGATTATGAAGAATGTCGTCAAGTCGTGTTCAATATACTCCATGAGAGGGAGTTTGAAAGGCAGGACATGATACTAGCCATCCAGCGTATTCATGCCTTAGAAGCTCAGGTGCAAGGGTTGGAAGCTTACAAACGCCAACTTACATGAAGCCATCCATCGGAACCACCCGGTATGGAGAGGTTGAGGATGAAGGAGGTGTTGTTGAAGATGAGAATGAAGAAGAAGCAGGAAATGAAGAGATAGCACCACCTAGTGATGGTGAAGAAGAAGAACCAGAGGAGGTTGAGCACTACCAGGACAATGAGAATGATGGTTGAGCAGTTGTGAGGATGTTGTTATATATGTAACATAGTTTTAGTATGAAAAACCTAGCGGGTTGGATGATCCTGTCTAGTACAGGATTGTATAATAAATAAGAAACCAGTTTGGTGTGTTGCTGTAACCTTTTGGTAGTTTATATGTAAATTAATGAATAAAGTCGGTTTGTTTGTAACAGATGCCTCAGTCCAACGCTAGCAGTTCAAATGCTGTTCCTTCTAGACCACCACAGGTTCATCAACCGTTGATGCTATAGCCGCTTTGGTCCAAGCTACTACGTAAAAATAGTCGTTTGATGCGGGAAGTGGCAAACAATAGTCAGAATAGTAACCAAGAAAACAATGGTCGTCGGGGTGAGAAAAAGAAAAGTTCATACCCTGATTTCACCGAAACGAAGCCCCCAATCTTTTCAAGAGCAAATGAACCTTTGGAGGCTGATGACTGGCTCCGTACTATGGAGCAAAAATTTGATCTTATGGATTTCACCACTTATCGAAGCCCCATTTTGCGCTCAACGGTTTAGAGGTGCGGCGGGGAGCTTGGTGGGCAACTTTTCTTGCCATGCGGCGGTTGGACACCAAGTGACTTGGCCGAAGTTCAAAGAAGCTTTCCGTAAACATTATATACCTGAAGGTGTGATGGCTAAGAAGTTAACGGAATTTATTGAGTTGAAACAAGGAGATATGTCAGTTATGGAGTATGTTGGCCAGTTTAATCATCTTTCTCAATATGCTCCAGAGCATGTTAGTACAGATGCAAAGAGAAAGGAGTGGTTTTTACGTGGTTTAAACATGAAGCTTCAAACCATGATGCCTACATGTGCCACAGACACCTATCATGATGTGGTCAATATGGCACTTCATGCAGAAGAAAAATATCGTCAATACAAGGAAATGAAGAATAAGAAGAAAAATGTGTCTTCCGGGTTTTCAGGAGGGAACAAGAAGCGACAGAGGGTGATTTATCATCCAGTGAATCATTATCGTCCTCCCTATCGTCCTTTCTATCGTCCACCACAGTTCCAGCCCAGGCAGCAGCCATTTGTCAGGCCTGCTACCGCTCTTCCTTACCTCCCGTCGGACGAATGCCCCGGCATTGAAATCCTCGCTCCACAAGGCCAAGGAAGTACTATGTTTTTAACCGTGGCAAGCACGGACACTATTCCCGAGAATGCCCCAATCCTCGGAGGTTTAATCCCAATTTTTCGATAGCATCGGGAAGTCGCGACCTACGTAACAAAACAAAGAAGTGGGACCGAATGCTCGGAAGGGTAAAGTTGAGAAGATTTGGGGACGGGTGTTTTACACTAGTGTTGAAGATATACCGGCCAGAGAACCCGTCATGATGGGTATGTTTCCTGTTGCCAATCACCCTCGCAGATTTGCCTTGTTTGATTCCGGAGCATCTCATACATTCATCAATAGAACTTTTGTCATCAAGCATGAAATACCAATTGGGGAAACAAAAGATAATTTCTTTATACAAATCACACAGGGGACGTATGAGTACTAAAGAAATGGTACAACAAGTACCTATAAGACTAGGTGGGCATGATTTTTCCACTAATATGATAATTTTAAAGGATCAAGATATAGATGTGATCCGGGTATGAATTGGATGTATCGGCATGGGCTGTCATCGATGTTCTCGAATAGAACAATAAGGGTAAATATACCCAATAGCAATTCTCAACTTCGATTCAACTTCCCATTCCTAAGAGGATTCGTTGAGAGAATGCGTACTACACGGTATTAAGGAGATAAAGGATATTCCGGTAGTTTGTGAATTTCCGGATGTGTTTCCGTAAGATTTACCCGGTTTACGCGCGGATAGAGATGTGGAGTTCGTAATTGATCTCAAACCCGAACCGCCCCAATATCCAGGAGAGCATATAGAATGCCACCTCAAGAATTAGCGTAATTGAAAACCCAGTTGCAAGAGTTAAGGGATAAAGGTTTTATTCGACCCAGTTCATCACCCACAGGGTTGCCCCCGCTATATTCGTGAAAAAGAAAGATCACACTTTGAGAATGTGTGTTGATTATCGCCCACCGAATGAAGTGACGATTAAAAACAAGTATCCTTTGCCCCGCATTGATCTACTTTTTGATCAACTTGCCGGAGCCAAGGTTTTCTCAAAGATTGATCTAAGGTCGATATCATCGATTAAGATCGACACTGTGAGATATTCCAAAGACGCCTTCACTACCGGATATGGTTTATATGAGTATTTGGTAATGTCTTTTGGATTAACCAATGCCCCAAAGACACTTCATGTATTTGATGAATACAAGATATTCATGTCGAACTTGACAAGTTTGTAGTGGTATTCATTGATGATATATTGATATATTCAAAGAACAAAGAAGAACATGCTGAGCATCTTCGGATTGTTCTGAAACGTCTAAGAGATCATCATCTATATGCCAAGTTCAGTAAGTGTGAATTTTGGTTAGAGAAAATACAATTTCTGGGTCATGTATTGTCGGCGGATGGAGTTTCAGTTGATCGAGGTAAAGTCAAGGATATTCTTAATTGGAAGCCCCCAACCCTTTGTGCATCAAGTCCGCAGATTTTTAAAGGGATGGCGGGATATTACCGTCGGTTTATTCCGGACTTTTCAAAGGTAGCAAAGCCTATCACCGAATTGTTGAAGAATCAAACCAAGTTTGTCCGGTCACCGAATGTGAGAAAGCTTTTTAAAAATTCAAGAAAGCATTAACTATTGCACAAGATTGGCTCAACCAGATATTGAGAAGCCGTTTGATGTCTATTGTGATGCTTCCGTATTGGTCTTGGATGTGTATTGATGCAAGAAAGAAGGGTTATTGCTTATGCCTCCGCACAACTTAAACGTCATGAAGAATATTACCCAACTCATGATTTAGAATTAGCGGCGATTGTCCATGCAATCAAGATTTGGCATCATTATCTGGCTGGGCAACACCTCGCCATATCTATACCGATCACAAGAGTTTAAAATATATCTTCACCCGATCGATTTGAATATGAGGCAAAGAAGATGGTTGGAGTTAATCAAGGATTATGATACGGAAGTGCATTACCATCCCGGTAAAGCAAATGTGGTTGCCGATGCACTTAGTCGGAAGTCCCATCGCAATTGTCTTGAAGTAAGTTTGATGGACAAAACTTTATGTCAAGAAATGGAAAAGTTAAATTTGGAAATTATTGAGCAGGGGACTCTATCTAGTATCACCGTGGAATCGATATCCGAGATCAAATTATTACCGCTCGAGAGAAGATAAAGGTATATCACATATCAAAGAAAAGGTTAGAAGTGGAAAACCGTCTTGTTTCGTAATTGATGAAGCGTATGTGTTATGGTTCAAGAATCGTTTGGTGGTACCAAAGGTTCCCGAAGTTACGTCGGCCAGATCTTGGATGAAGCACACTTGACTAGGTATTCTATTCACCCAGGAAGCACCAAGATGTATCGAGGACTTGAAACAAAGATTACGTGGACTAAGATGAAGATAGAAGTTGCTCGTTATGTGTCTAAATGTGATACTTGTCTATTAACGAGTAAAAAGTTATTACACATGAAAGCCGCAGGACGCTTAAATCCATTACTGCTCCATCTTGGAAATGGGAGGAAATTACCATGGACTTTATTGTTGGTCTACCCGGGACATCAAGGGGTTTCAATTCCATTTGGGTTATTGTGGATCGTCTTACTAAAATAGCACATTTTTCACAAGAAGAGAAGATTATTCTCGCAAAAACTTATCTTTGAGATATATATTGCTCGGATATTTAGTTTGCATGGTGCACCAAAGAATATTGTTTCAGATAGAAGTTCAATATTTATGAATAAATTTTGGAAACAATTCCAAAAAATCTTTGGGAACCAAGTTTCGATCCTAGTTCAATTTTATCACCCACAGACGGATGGACAAACCGAGAGGGTTAATCAAATCCTAGAGGATATGTTACGAGCTTTTGTGTTCTCACTTATCAAGAAAAATGGGATGAATGTTTACCTTTAGCGTAATTCTCCTACAACAACGCTTATCAAGAAAGTATCAAGATGGCACCTTTTGAAGCTTTATGTTGGAGTAGCCCCGAAGCTGTGCTACCCCTCGGAGGGACGTTAATCGCTAGACTAAGCTAAACTCAACTCTCAATGTATGCCAAACCTGGAACACTCTTCTTATTAATTCTCTCTTGTCTCTCTACAAAACCCCTTGGGGGTCTATTTATAGTCCGTAGACTATTACAATTCCATTTTTACCCTTCTACCGACTCCGGCCCCAACGTTTTCGCCATCATCCGGGGGTAGAATGGTACTTTTCCGCCCCTCCTGGCGCAAATACTTTGGCGAATGACCAACGTCGGTCTTGGGCAACTTGCAAACCAAAAGTAAGACAAGCATTCGCCCTGCGCCAGAACAAGCCGAAGCGGTCCGTTTCGCCCGATTGGGATGAAACCCGACACACTTCCGTACCCAGGCACGCCAGCAGACCGCATCCGCAGGATTCGACATGAGATGCCGAATGTCCCAGATTACCCGACGAGCCTCGGGCTAGCCCGTCGGGCGACACCGGATGAAAGCCAGCGTAGCTCGCAAAGTCCGACCAAGCTAACTCTTCCCGCCTCCCAACCCCCGAGAGAGATAGCACCATGCCAAACTTGGGCTTCGCCCAACCCTTCCAAAAGCTCCACGTTTCGGCCACATCCCTAGGAGTCGGGTCCTGCAGAGATCAAAGCTAGCCCCCGAAGAGCACAACCGAATGCCAACGCCTTCGACCGTCAGTCCCAATCCCCTAGATTAGGCCATTTTCGCCATTGGAGGCCTTGGTGCGCTTGATGGTCACAATGCCGAATGTCCCGACATTCGACTGCAGGGCCGAATCTCCCGACATCCACCCGAATCTCCGTGCCTCAATTACTCCATATCATCTAGGTTCCTTGTTTCCACCGTGGGGGGGTTGGAAGGTTTTGGTCTCCCCCAACAAGTAGCCCCTCGGGACCAAGAGTTGGGCGGTTTCGCCTAATGCTTGGTTTCGACTTCTTAACTCAAGGAACCCCTCTGTGCGAAAGTCCTTAGAAGCGAAAATATGTGTTAATTAATTATTATTATTACTATTATATTTATTTAATTATTATTTATTTTTTTTTTTTTTGCTGCTCGGGCGGCCGACGGGACGGCGCCTCGTTTCCGAGCGTTTTCGCCTATTTAAGGGCGAGGGGGGATGGGTCGATCCCCCCGCTCACTCGTGCTCTTGCCGCTTTACTACGCCCGCTTTCGAGCTCGAAGGCATTCGTCTCTCTTGGCATTCGGTCAAGGTTTTTTACCGAGGGCTTTCGCGACTTCCTCCTTTTCAAGTAAGTTCTTAAATTTTTCTCTTTTTCCTTTCGGTTTAGCTAAACGTCGTCCCTTTCGCCATGGGGTTTCGCCTATTTTTCTTTTTCTGTGTTTTTAGGCTTCGTTTGTTTTGATAGGATGTCGAGTTCAGGCGATTTGGATCCGGCTCTCCGGCCAAGAGCTCCGGCTCTAGTAGCGATACCGTCCGGGAAGTTCGCTTCTAACGGCTCCTTGAGCACGATTCGGGCGCCTACCTCGGTGCCTCGCGCAACGTTTTTCAATCCGCCACCTCTCCAAGCGATCAACCCTCACTTGTACTCTAGCTCGAGACCGAATCCTCAAGCTCGACCGTTGCTGCGAACCCCAAGTCTTGGATGACGCGGATGTTGACATCGAAGGATCGCTTTATCGTCGGCCGGTATGGCCGCAGGCGAATCGGACCGATCTAGCGAAGCCGAACCCGGGCGATTTATGGTCTTTGCCGAAGGCTCGATGACGAAAGTTATACCGCCGGCGGTCCGGGAGAATCCGAGTCCTCGAGTCCTTCGCGAGGTTTACTTGGGCCGGACGGTCTCGTGTGACCGAAATGCTGTTTTGACGACTATGTGAGGAAAGGTTTCTTGGATCGGGCGGACCGGTTATTTTTTTGGCAGGGCTCCGCTCCCGAACAAGAGGATTCCGAATCCACAACCTGGCGAAGCTTTGGTTTTCAAGGATTACTTCCGGCTGGGCTTCGGCTTCCTTGCGAAGATGCTTTCTTTGGCGCGGTGCTTGAACGTTTTGGTCTGCAAATTCAACATCTTACGCCGAATGCGTTTACTCGAATTGGTGCCTTTGTTTGGGCAATGAAAATGATGGGGGCTCCGCTGTGCGTTGAGACTTTCAAGACAATACTATGCCTTACATAAGAAGCCAAAGAAGATTCGGGATGTTAGGAAGGAGGAGCACGTTGTTGTGCGTTCGAGGTTACACTTTCATTCCAAGGGGCAACATTCGTCGACCCCTACGTTTTGCAACAAATGGACTAGGTGGATGGAATTCTGGTTCTATGCTCGTGGTCGTGCGTGTGGATGAGCAAGAATCAGCCGTCGAGCCTTCCTCACGCATAGTGCTCTCGAGCCGAATGCTCCCTTTAAGAGCCCGGTGTCATGCTACGTATGATGCGAATGTGAAGGAAATGCCGGCTTCACCGGCTTTCCTTGGCACTTTGAAAGGCGAGCACTCGCGATCTTGTGGAGGAGTGGGTGGCTTTGGGAGTTAGGCCGTTGAGCTCTCGCGTTAGATTTGACATCGACTCTCCGAGTTATAACTATACTGAGGAGAACTTTGTCGGCCCGAGTGCCTTCGCGATTCCATTCGCATGAGGATTTTCTCGCATTCGTCGTGACCGTGGAGACCGAATCGATTATTGGCATAGTCCAGATCGAGTTCAAGATAGCCCGTGAGATTATCGGAGAAAATGCCCGAATCAACCGGGTCTTGATGCCATGGGAGTCCGTTACCTCACCGGTTGTCTCGCCGAAGCCAAGGTCGAGAGCCGCAAAGAAAAGAGCCGAATCCGTGTGGAAAGTCGTGTGCCGTGATTCGGCTCCTCTTGAGAGAGTAAAGAGGCGGAAGACGAATGCCGTTCCGGGTCGAAAGAGCCTCAAGACGCCGAGGTAGGTCGCCTTTTGGCGAGAGTTCCGGTCCCGTGAGCCGAAGGTTACTTTTCGGGCCGCACGCGCCGTTTGTTGTTACGCCCCGCCGGTACTTTTTTTATGTTACCTTCTCGCCGTTAGGTGTACATTTGGCTTCAGACTTACTTTGTTTTGTTCGCTGACCCTTGTTTTTGGATTCGCTTTTTGCGAGGTTATTTCAAGCGACTCCAATGAATGGTCGGGAAGGGCGTCAGGACCCGCTTGCGACTCTTAAGGATTCGGGGGATTCTATGTCCTCGGGACCTATTTTTGCGGAATGTGAAGCGCCCCGCGAGACCGGGCCAACCGCTCGCAATGCCGCGGCCGCAAAAAGCGCAAGACGGCTAAGGAGACGCTAGCGCCTTCTGCGGCCTCCCGACGCCTCCACCGAAACCGGCTCCGGTAAGTCTCTCGGTTCTACCGAGTACATGAAGACTTCCGACATTTTCAAGGATCGCTTTTTTGGCCACGAGGAGCTCTCTCTCTAAGCACGTCCGGTGACTTCCACGTGGATCCTGGCCACTTATTCCGGTTTAGCTCCCGAGGAGATGAGTCCGAGACGAGAGAAGACTTACAAGCTTGCTCGTTGTTCAGGAGCGGATTCGATGCTCGGTAGTGGTGGGTGGATCTCGTCACGCCCCCTTCCCTTCTGATGCCGCGGCGCGATTCGTCGGAGAATGCTCTCTTCCTTTATCGCGCCCATACGGGAGAAGAAGGAGCTTTGAAGACGGAGCCCCCCCTCTTGTTTGATGCCCTCGAATTTCTATTCGAGGCGGGGGTAAGTCAACTTCTTGCTTTTGTTGTTTGTTTGATCTAATGCTTTGTTGCATTCGTGGGCATGTTTTGATTCGGTCTTTGTTGCTCTTTCAATAGTCTATGCTTGTCGCCCGGACTTTGGAGAAAAATTTCAAGGTCAGGCAAAGAAGGCCCTAGAGGCCGAGAAGGCGAAGGTTGAGAAACTCACGAAAAGACCTGAAGGGGGCTAAGTCCGAGAGGACTAAGATGGAGGCCCGTGCCGAAGGCCGAATCTCTACCGAAGGAGTTGGAGGCCGAGCCGGAGGAGTCCCTAAGGCTTAATCGTCGCTTCCCAAGCTTTGGATTACGAGACCAAAGCCATTCCTCGACCCTTCGTAAGTCGTTCGCCCTTCCTTCGGCGACGAACACAGGCGCCCCGGATCTTAGCCCCTAAAGAGGCTCACTTGGCTCGTGCAAGAGATCAATTCCTTGCGTGGCCCCTGAGATAGGGAGGGGTTATGCCTCCCTCGAAACTCTTCGGGCGTTTGGGACAGCCCCCGCACGAGGGTCGGCTGCACTCATATGGAAACCATCGAAGGCGAATGAGGAGCCCTCCGTGTACCGGGCGCACTCGATCCGGTTCTTTTTCGTGGCCGGAAAGTTCCATAGGGACTACCGGATGAAAGCGGGAAGGACCTTGCCTTGTTTTCGGGCGGTGAGTCTCGTATAGCGTTAGTGTTGCTTTCGAATCTTTTTAGCTTACTTAATCTTCCGTGTAGCCAGATAAATTAATTTCTGAATGTCTTATGGTGTTTTCCGTAATGACGCCAAGAGAAAGCGGAGATTCGGGCCCGTGTCAACGCCTTTATCGCCGAACGTGATGGGCGCGGCACAAGGACCGAAGTCCGGTGGCCCCTCTATCACGGAAGCCCGCTCCCCCGCCGGATGCCGAAGCCACCGAGGATGCGCCTTTAAAAAATAGGGTAGAGTAGATCTTTATCATCATTGGTTTGTTGGATTCGCCCGAGCGGCTATTGTAACAAAGACCGTTATTGAGACGGTTGGTTTTGAATTATGTGACAGGTTCCCGATGAGGGGACTTCCGATTTATTTGAAGATTCGCTTCCTTTATCTGCTGAGCGTGGTGGATTCGGTATTAGCGGTGCTTCGTGGCTTAGAGCCGTGAAGAATCATCCTCACGAGATGGAAGATTTCTTTTCGACACGTCGAAACCGGATGATTCGGCGTGGTCACCGCATGCTTGATTTCTGGAGCACTTTCGTCCCCTCCGTCAGGCAAAGAAACTTAGTGCGTGGCGTGTTGCTTGAGCCGAAGGTAGAGATTAAGGGAGAGCCTGTTGAGCATTCGGCCCCTAGATATAGATATTGTACTGTTAAGGATCTTTGGTTGAATAAACCAAGCCGATGGTACTTTCGACATCGATTGATTCGCGTTCTCGAAACAGATGAACTCAAGGAACCCTCCCCTTTTTTCCGAGAGGACGAAGTATTTGGCATTAGTCGAAAGTGATTTACAACATTCGGTATAGGTTGTATTTTTGTTAAGTTGACCTTGTCTACCTTGTGACCGGATGTTTCTTCCTAGGACCTTCGGCCATCTTGGTACTGCAAATCTCCAGGTTTTTCCGAAAGTTGGGCTTGGGTTGTTGTGCTTGACATTGCTACGCGGTAGGGTTCAGTAAAACATTGTCTTATGGGATTGGTGTTATAACCTTCTTACACACTCGAGCGCATTCGGCATTGCTTAGTTTGAACTACCGAGGATGGATTCGTGCAATGGAGAATGTCTTTGTTTCGAGGTTTACCGTGAGCATTCGGTGCTTCGATTCGACGCCCAAACCCGGGTTTGCTATGGTCGGACCGGAACGTGATGTTGCCCACCGGCTTGGATCTTTACCGCTAGACCGAATTGGTTGATGCGCCATAATACGCAGCCTCTTTTCGAGGGCTAGGCTACGGACCCCTACCCGGGTAGAACCGTCTTTCAAGTGTTGTGGAATGGGCTCTTCCTCTTTGTGCGACCTAATGCCATTTGCTATTTTCCCGAGGCCTCTCGGGTCCTAAAAAATTCCGAATGCTATGATGGGGTATATAACCCTTTGGTTTCCATTGAATCGCTACCTAGAAGTTTTCGAGGAATTGGTGACCCTTGGGGCTTCTTTTATAGTGGCTTCGAAAGTGTCCTTTGTAAATCTTTGGCCCTTAAATGTTTTCGATCCCGATGAGATGCATGCTCAAGATGTACGGATCCAAAACCCTTATTGATTACGTTCATCTACCTATTGTCCTTCTCTTGGAAATATTTATGGATTGATCCCTTTGCGGAACGCTTTTTGGCGTCTTAGCCCCGAGCATTGAATGTTTATTGATGGGCGCGCCCAAATCTTTTAAGTTTGGGTTGGCTTAGGCATTTTTGCCTTTTGTGAGATTGTCACTTTTGACTTTCTCCCGACATTTGGTTC
>JADLZK010001940.1:0-16859 GCA_015847255.1 Hyparrhenia diplandra
ATGGAGTACACTAAGCTGGATGTGCTCAGATATTATTTTTACCCTTCTTCTCCACACTCTTGGTATGGCTAACTTGATTGCTGTCTTCACGGATCGTCTAGATGTTACCACGGACGCCCTTTAGGCTGGTGCGTGGGTGTGTTGGGCTGTTAGCGAGTATTCCCGGAGATGGATTCTTCTTGAGTCCGCTTAAGCCGAGCGAAGAATCTCTGTGTGTCAATTCCTCTCAAGCTTGTAGATCAGAGTTGGCCAATGGTTGATCTTTGTCGCTTCTGCCGCGTCCCTAGCCTGCAAAGTCGCGTCTTTAGGCCGTAAGGCCCGCGTGCAAGGTCGGCCTCCTGATTGGACCCCTTTTTGGGCCTCTGGGCGCACCATTCTTCTTGAAACTGAGGTTTGTTCGCTGGGCGATTTATTTTTGGCCCTCCCTGACAGTATCAGCGCAGGGAGTAGGGATAACTTCGCTAGCGGGTTCACAATCGCTTAACGGGTTAGGTCTACTTTTGTTCGAACGGGTGCATCTTTAAGCGCACCGTCAGGTGTAGCTCGCAGGCCTCCAAGGAATTTTTAGTTCCTGGAGGGCTTTTCTTACTGGCGTCGGTAAGATCTCGAACGCTACCCACTCAATCTTGTGCAAATGTGCAAGGGATATCTGAGTCGCGTAAAGGCGTCTCCGTAGCCCTGGCTATGTGCGCGCTTGTAGTGCTCCAAACCTCCCGACTTTTTCACTGCGGCTCCTCGTACGCCCTTTCTTGGAAGGGAGGAGGAGAGGAGAGTTGTGTCATAACTTGCCTGCTCGTGAGCCGAGCATGCGCATGCTCCACTTTCGCGTTGCGTAACAGAAATCCTAAGCCAGTAGTGCCCGTGCCCCGCCCGAAAGCGTGGCTCTGGCTGTGCGGTCTAGGACGCACTCCATGAGAAACTCTCGGGCCTGCTAGCGATATGCGTTCGGTCGGACCCGAGGGCCAGGCCGGGCCTCCCGCCGTATGATAAGGACTCTCTATAAGTGGTGCGCAGATCGATGCATTTGGGATACCCATAAGCAAATCACCCAACCTCGCCGCCAACAAACCAGCGACTCGAACCTCGAATTACGACGAGGCGTAACAAGGCGAGAGGCATGTCTTCCATGCTGCCGTCGCGCAGGTCTTCACCACGCCGACGAGCTCTCCATGCGGCTGAGGCTCGCTCGCTCGAAGCGCGACACGCAGCTCCCCGCAGGCGGTACTCGCCTTTCGCCGCTCGAGCTTCCGGCAACGCGAGCTCTCCGGTCCTCGCCGGCATTTCGCCTGACGCTGCCTCTTCCGCGTGCGCTCTGGCTCCGCCGGCGAGCCTAATGACGGCGGCGACACTGTGAGAGAGCTCATCCGCCGCCTTTCTCGAAGCTGCTTGGGTACTGGAGGTGGTCCAAACCACCTCTCGACAGGTGCTCCAACAACTCTACGTGGCGTACTTTGCAGCCCGCGAGCTACCGGGCTACAGTGAGGGAAAGAGCCGCTAGGGCGATCACCTCGCCATGCCCTGCCGACTCAGCTTGCTTCGGCTGCAAGTGATCGTGCGTGCGTATTATGCGGTACATCCTCCCCATCTACGCGGGCAGAGGGCACGCCCGACGCCCGGTAGAAGGCGTCTTTCTCACTCACGCGACAGGCGCGGCGGCGCGGCCGCTGCCAAAACCATGATTCGGCGTGCGGCGGCGTACCTCTCTACTTTTCGACGCGCGTAGTGCTCAGAGCTCGGCGGGCTCGCCCGCTGCAGCGAGCTCGATCTGTGAGCTCTTCCTCGCGATCTATCGCCGCTGTTGCGTATGACTGGTTTCTCTATCTTAGTCTTCAGCGTGAGCAAACTCATGTACCCGCCCCTTTGCGGCTATAGTGTGGGAGGCCACCCACCGCGGGTGGAAAGCGTGTTCAACTCGCTGGCCATAGCACCCACTCACAGATCCACTCGATATTGGCACTCTGCCTCAATCACAGAGACTTGGGAGCCTCCTCCCTCTCGCCCGGCTTGTACTAGCCCCTCGGTATGAGCATTGAGCTCTGGATAGTGATCGTGACCGTGACTAGGAGGCGTGATTTTGCCCTCGAACCAAGATAAATCTCGCGGTCATTGTTCCTAGAGCTAGCCACCTGGAGCACGCGATAGCTTCAGACATTACCGTGATGGTGGCATTAGACCATCGGCCGTGCCAGCGCCGTAGCGCGCTTGGGTGCAATGCTTCTCCACTGGCTGGCTTTCTTTCCACCACACGGCGGCACGCGGCGCTGGGCGATGCTGGGCAATTCGTCGACTTCTTTCGGCGCCGACGCCGAAAGCGCGCGTCGCCTCACCGAGCGCCTTCACGATCGCCGCGCGGCGCGTGTGTGATCATCGGCCGCCTCCGAGGCGCCACCGAATCGCCCTCACGCAGCATGCGAATTCGACTTCCGCGATCGGCCAGCCCCCATCCGCGCCGCCGCTGATCACCTCTTTCATACCCCTCATCGGGCGACCTCGCTTCCCGAACACACCCGCGTGAGCCCACGCAGGCTCACCCGCGACGTGACCTTTTTCCAATCGCCAACGTCAGCTCCCACAGCTCGCTTCCGAGAGGAGGCGCCATTCGCCGACTTCCAGCTCTTCGCCCACGCTAGATGTACCCGGACGCAGCCGCCTTCCACCCCTACTAGGGGCGACGAGCCCCCAAGCAGCATCAGTCAAGCCCACGAGCTTCGCGCCGCCCTCGATGGGATGAGCTCTCATGGATTGCACTTCACGCTGGGCAGTGTGCTACATGTGCCACACCCCGAGGGTGCGGTGAACAGCCATCTATCGAGCGACGCCTCCGAGCACACGCCAACTCCGCTCGCGTTGCCACAGCCCCCAGCCGATCACGTCAAGGCTCGACCGGACGAGCCGGAAGAGCCGAGGCGCAGGCGGGCAGCTCAGCACGCCGGCCTCCCGCGAGCGGGAAGACAAAGAATCGGAGCACGAGCTTGAGCCCGCGGGGGCGCTCCATGACCGCATCAACCGGATGAGGGTCCCGAACAGCCCCGCCCGTGTTTGGGAGGGCGTCCTGTATCCCGGGCCCCGCCGGCCGCTGCCCGCGGCTGCTCCGGCCCCGAGGAGCCCGAGGCGCCGGAGGACCCATGAGCAACTCAAGAGGCTCCTAGCGGAGGCGGTCCGCCAGGGCGAGCTCCGGCCGCATCATCGGTTACAGAGGGGGAGCACGAGGCCTCCCTTCGCACCTCGACGCCCACGCCGCGCCGACGGATCGGTGAGAACCGCGACGCAGCGGGACACCATCAACGCCCGACGCAGTCGGCTCGGGCCGACAAGAACGCGCCGGACGACGGCAAGCACTACCGCGACGACCACGACAAGCGCCCTCGCACTTGCAAAGAGCGAACACGGATGGGCATCACGACGACGAGGAAGACAAGAGCCGCAGCCCCACGCCGGGGCGCGCGCCCACGGAGCCCGCCTCCAAGACGGATCATCGGGTCCCCCCGAGCTCGAGCCGAGAAGACCGAGGGCATTCGGCTCACGCATCCACGACGCCCCATTTCCTTCTCGCCGAGCCCGACCACGTGCAGTATACAATGGGGAGAGAACCCCGCCACATGGCTCGAGGACTACCACGGCTGCCGCTGTCGGGGTGCCGACAACGACTATTTCATCATCCGCAACCTCCCGCTTTACCTTGCAGATTTAGCGCGATCGTGGCCTCGAGCACCTCCCGAGGGCACCATCCGCAACCGGGAGGACTTGCACGACATCTTCGTTGGCAACTTCCGTGGTACCTACACCAGCCGAGCACGACGTGGGACCTCCGAGGGTGCAAGCGTAAGAAGGGGGAAGGCCTCGCGCGACTACACGCGCTCTCCAAGCTCTCGCAACAACCTCTCCGAGGCCTCCGACCGGGGTCATCACCGCCTTCACGCTTGGGCACCACCACCGCGACTCCCGATCCACGAGCTCGGGCGGCCAAGAAGCCCAAGACCATGAAGGAGTTCCCCTCGATCTTCGCCACTCGCCACGCCGAGGGAGAGGACGCCACCCCCGCCATCACGGCAAGGGCAGGTCCAGGGCCGACGACGACGTCACCGAGGGATCCGGCCCCGCGCAAGAAGAAGAACAAGAAGAACAAGCGCCCCCCGAGAGACGAGACGACGACGACGGGCGAAGTTCGCCTGGCCGTGGCGACAAGCGCAAGGTCGGCCCCAAAGGTGGCGCGAACTTCGCCCCCAAAGGGCGCCGACAAGATGCTCGAGGCACCCGTGCCCGCACCACGAGGGCCCGATCAAACACAAGATGAAGGACCGCCGCCTCATGAAGAAGCATGTGATGGGCACGCCGGGGAGGAGACAAGGACGACGACGACAAGGCCGCGGGGGGGCCGGCTCCCGACGAGTTTGACGGCGATATCTACATCGAGGACGCGCCGCCAACGTGGTCTCGGGGAGCTCCCGCCACGAATCCAAGCGCCGGCAAAAGCTCACCCGCCGTGAGGTCCTCTTCACCGAAGCCGGCGACGCCCGCCTACCTCGTGGTCGAGCTCGGCGATCACGCTCGACAAGGCGACCATCCACGACACATCCCATACCCGAGGAGGTACCCGCCGTCATCGACCCCATCATTAGCAGCACCAAGCGCCTTGGCAAGGTGCCGATGGACGGCGGTAGCGGCCTCAACCTCCCTACATCCACGCTCCAAGCCCTGCCATCCCCAAGGGTGTGCGACCCGCCCCTCGCCGGAACCGATCCACGGCGTGGTCGGAAGCGATGGTCCCGCCGGCGGATCGATCTCCCCGTCACCTTCGCACCCCGCACAACTTCCGCAAGGAGGTCCCTCACGTTCGAGGTGCCCCCTTCAGAACGCCTACCACGCGCTTTGGGGCGGCCGTGCTATGTGAAGTTCATGGTCCATCCCCAATTACACACCTACCTCAAGCTCAAGATCCCCGCCGAAGGTGGTCATCACCGCCGACTCCACCTTCGAAAGCACGCCGGCCGCCGGTCAGCCGCCGGGTCCAAGACGCCGACGCCGCAATCGAGATCGAGGAGATGCTGCCAAAGATGACGGCTCGCCAACGCGAGGACCCCACGAGAGCTCAAAAAGGATGGCGAGCACGAGCTCACCCGCCGAGCCCCGGTTGTATGAGCACGAGCCTTCCACCGAGCTCCGACAAGGTCACGGGCATGTTCGAGCCCCTCGAAGGACACCAAGGAGGTCACGGTCGACAAGGACGGGCGCACCTCCGTGGGTGCCGAGCTCACCCCCCAAGGAAAGCGAGCTCGTCGACTTCCCTCCATGTGAACCTCGATGTATTCGCATGCTGGAGGGCCCCTGATATGCCGTGCATACCGAGGGGAAGTCGCCGCACTCCTTGAACATTAAACCCGGCTTCCGGCCGATGAAGCAAAGGCTTAGACGCCGACGACGATGGACGCCAGCAATCGCCGAGAGATAGATAAGCTTTTAGCCGCTAGGGTTTATCAAGGAGGTGTATCATCCCGAGTGGATAGCCAACCCCAGTACTAGTTAAGAAGAAGAATGGGAAATGGAGGATGTGTGTTGATTACACGGTCTCAACAAAGCATGCCCAAAGGATCCGCTTCCTTTGCCGCGACGACCAAATTGTTGACTCCACCTCCGGGTGCGACACACCTGCTTTCTTGACGCCTACTCCGCTACCACCGTGATCGCGATGAATGATCTCGATCAGCTGCCACCTCCTTCATCACTCCGCTTGGCATTCTCGTTACGTAACAATGCCCTTCGTTTGAAAACGCCGGCGCCCACCTTCCAAAGGTGTATGCAGAAAAGTCTCAAAGAGCCTCGAAAGCTCAGGAAGCATATGTCGACGACATCGCTGTCAAGACAAAACGCCGAAAGAGCCTCATCCCCGACCGAAAAGGTCTTCGCCTAAGCTCCGCGAAGTTTGGAGTCAAGCTCAACCCCGAAAAATGCGCTTTTGGGGTCCCTCGAGGGAAGTTGTTTGGCTTCATCGCCTCCGAACGCCGGCATCGAGGCCAACCTAAAAATCGCCGCCATCATGAGCATGGGCTGATTAAAATGTCAAGAGGTGTGCAGCGGCTTACAAAGCCGCCTCCGCCGTGCTAAGTCGATTCATAGCCCGGCTCGGGAACGGAGCCTTCCTTCGCTGCATAAAGTTGCTAAAGAAAACCGAGCGCTTCATTTGGACCGATGAGGCCCAAGAAGCCCCTCGACTCACAACCGGGGCCTCCCTGCAAATCCGCCGTGCTCGCCACGCCCGCCGGCCAACGAACCAATCCTCCTCTACATCTCGGCCACCTCGAAGGTGGTGAGCACCGCACTGCCGTTGAGAGAGAGGAGGAAGGGCACGCACTCAAAGTACGCTGGGCCCGGTGTACTTCATCGAAGTCCTCACCGACACCAAGACTCGATACACTCCGCCCGGAAGCTCGTGTACGCACCGGGCCGATCACCCGTGCAAGCTCGACACTACTCAACTCCCATCCGGTCATGGTCTGTTCCAAATACCCCTTTGGCGAGGTCATTCGCAGCCCCGAGGTTACGGGCCGCATGGCCAAGGGGCTATTGAGCTCATGGGAGCCGACATCACATACGCCCCCCGTGGACGCCCATAAAGTCTCGTGCCCCGCCGACTTCATCGGGAGTGGACCGAGGTCGAGCAGCCGCCCAGCCCGACGACATCGAGTAACGGACGCCGCATTCTCGACGGGTCCGTGGAAGAAGTACTGAGTCGGCGCCGGACTCGCCATCTCTCCTCGACAAGGTGCGCATGAAGTACTCAATCCGCCGCACTTCCCCACATCCAACAACGTGGCCGAATACGAGGCCCTCGTGAATGGCTTACGCCACGCACGAGCTCTTAAGATCCGGCACTCGAGGTCCCGGACGATTCCGAGCTCGTAAAGAACCAAGTCATGAAGGAAGTCGACCGCGCCAACCCGAAGATGATCGCGCATCACCGTCGAAGGTCCGTGAGCTCGAGGAACACTTCCACGGGCTTGAGGTCAACCATGTGCATCGCCACCTCAACAACGACGCCGACGCCCCGCCAAGCTCGCCGACCGCCCCGCCGGCCCCGCCGGGCGCTTCATGCATGAGCAAAGACAAGCCCTCGATACGGCTCAAGGGAGAGCCCGCAGCGGGCAGACGCGAACTCGATCGCCGACGCCCGGGTTCGACCCCTATGGAGGTAGATGCTCCCCGCGAGCTCAAGCCCGCCCAACACGAAGGCATGCTTGGCCACGAGCTCGAGCCCGATCGTGGGGGCTGGCTCTGGGTCGGATCGAGCTCGACCGCGACGGCGTTCGGGCCCCCGATTGGCGGCTCCCCCCTACAATGGCTCAAGGAAGGCAAGCTTTCCCGGCAAGAGGAGTCGAGACGTTTGGCGCCGGAGGGCCAAGTCCTTTGTCCTCGCTTCTGGGAAGAGCTCCACCGACGCGGGCCTCGGAGTTCTCCACGCCGCCACCTTCGACAGGGGAAGAGCTCATCAAGGAGATCCACTCCCGCGACGCGGTCATCACGCGGGCGCCACGAGCCCCGCCTAAAAGCTTCCCGCCAAGGCTTCTATCTGGCCAACCGCCGCCGCCGACGCCATTCGGAAGCCGTCCGACGCCGGAAGGCCGCCGCCGCTTTGCCAAGCAAACCCATCTCCCAAAGAGCCCCTCTAGACGATCCCTCACTCTCGCTCGCGGTCCGGGGCCTCGACATGGTAGGACCCTTCAAGAAGACCGGGCTACACGCACCTCCTCGCCGCCATCGACAAGTTCTCCAAGTGGATTGAGGTCATGCCCATCGCACGATGCCGGGCCGAGGAGACCGCAAGTTCTTCACGGGCATCATCCACCGTTTTGGGGTCCCAAACTCCATCATCACCGACAATGGCACCAACTTCAGAGGAGAAGTCTTCATCGACCGGTGTGGCGACCACGGCATCCGCTGCCGACACGGCCTCCGTCGCCCACCCAAGGACCAACGGGCGTAGAAAGAGCTAATGGCATGATCCTCAGAGGGCATCACGCATCTTCAAGAGGCTCGAGAAATACGCCCGGTGGCTCGCCGAGCTCCCGTCGGTAGTATGGAGCCTTCACACTACGCCGCTGTGGCCACCGGCGTGACTCGCTCTTCCCTCGTTGTTGGCGGTCATTATCGAGTATATTATTGTTGCATTTTAAGCGCAATCACTAGAAACAGGTTTAGAACCCATCTCTAATAACGCGCTTAAATGCGCCGCTGACATTCCTAAGTGAAACCACCATGTCGGTGATAACACTAGGCACATCAACGGTGATAGATCTTGCCTAAGAAGATATTCATCCGCAAGCGCACGGATCTATCATTGTAGCATTTCACCCTAAGTATTCAGTGGTATCGTTATTTATATTTTCCCAAAGGAAGGCATGGTGGAAAAGGGATCTAATAGAGACATGAATAGGATAACATGACTATGTAATGAACCAATGCTCATAACAGGGATATAAAGGAATGGTAAAGGGATAACTTTGACACACCCACGTAAGCCAAACTCAAGGATAAAGATAAATAAGGAATAAAGAAAGACCTAAGTGGAGCATACGATTCTAGTCATGGTTGTGCATAGAACTGGGCTTGATAGTCAGAAACACGATGAGCAGGAGGTCGGAGCTGAGAATGAAATGGATTGTGGAGACCCCCCCGAGCATATCCATCAAGGAAGGCATTTAACTCCTACAAAGACACACCTAACGGGGGATTTCAAGGGACGGCCAAGGCTTGTCACGACCAAGCCGCCTACCCTCAACCGTGGCATGCACTCATATTCGAAGGATACCGCATCCGACACCACGTTCCGCATACTAGGACACTACTCATGTCCCCGATGTTCCTCCTTTCCTTTACCTTCTTCTTTTTTTTCTCTTTTTTTTCTTTTTTCTTTTATTGACCTTTATGCACTGAAAGTGTACTTAACCTAAGCACTTTGGGGATAGAGTTCATAACTCGCCGCATCGGTAGCGCGTGATGATCTTGATTTGGTAATGACTCCTCACACCGGAGTAGAGGGAGGCACTCAAACTCACCCAAAAAGTAACAAGGTCTTGGAGAGAAAGATCCCTTCTTGCTTACATGGAAGCAATGAAGGTGGAGTCGTGTCTTCATTTTTTTACCTTGACCATATGGGGGCCAACCTGCCTCTCTCCTCTTATTTCTTTTTATATCTCTTTTTTTAAACTTCTTTTACATAGCAAGGAGGCTAATCTCTTATTCATCTCTTTTTTTCATCATTTTTTTTTTTCTCTCTCGTTTTTTTTTTCATCATTTTTTTTTCTTCTTTTTTTTTTTTTTTCACTTGAGCCCTTTTTTTTTTAATCCCTTGGTGCACTTGAACTTGATATTCTCACCATCTTCCTCACACACTTGACTCGTGAAAAGTCAAGTTTGCAAAGTCGTGGTCTCCTTTTGAGTGTGTTCTCCGCCCAAGAGTATCAAAGTTTTCTTTGTTGATGTAGCCTCCATGTTTTCAAGCGTTGCATGCCCCTTGTTCTTAGTCTCCACCGAAATGGTTAGTGACAAGAATACCTGAAGGTGCATACTAACTTGATAACAAGTCCTTGCTTTTTATTTATAAGATTTTTTCTTTTATAAGAGATTTTTTTTTGTATATAAAAGATTTTGTTTTTTTATAAAAGATTTTTTTTTTGTTTTAGATAAACTCGTTATAAACAAAGGTCACTACACATGCATATTATCATGATGAACATGTTCTAAAAGATGCCTTATAAAAACCAATGCCTTCCCCGCAACGGCAGTAAAATGCTTGTTGCATTTCTTAAGCCGCTAATCACTAGAAATGTTTAGAACCTATTCTATTAACGGCTTAGAATGCGCCGTTGACATTCCTAAGTGAAACCACCATGCTCGGTGATAACACTAGGCACATCAACGGTGATAGATCCCGCTCTAAGAAGATATTCATCCGCAGTTTACCGCACGGATCTATCATTGTAGCATTTCAACCCTAAGTATTCGTGGTATCTATTATTTATATTTTCCCAAAGGAAGGCATGGTGGAAAAGGATCTAATAGAGACATGAATAACATGACCATGTAATGAACCAATGCTCATAACGTGGATATAAAGGAACTAAGGGATAACTTGACACACTCACGTAAGCCAAACTCAAGGATAAAGATAAATAAGGAATAAAGAAAGACCTAAGTGGAGCATACGATTCTAGTCATGGTTGTGCATAGAACCGGGCTGATAGTCGTGCAACACGCATGAGCGTGAGGTCTGAGCCGAGAATGAAATGGATGTGGAGACCTCCCGAGCATCCGCCCCGGGCAAGGAAGGCATTTAACTCCTACAAGACACACGAACGTGGGGGATTTCAAGGGGACGGTCAAGGCTTGTCACGACAAGCCGCCACCCTCAACCGTGGCATGCACTCATATTCGAAGGATACCCGCATCCGACACCACGCCCGCATACTAGACACTACTCATGTCCCCATGGCCCCACACTACTGATGGTCGGAATAGGACACGAAAGCAAGCCTCAAGGAAGGACACAACGAACCGCCATTCAGCACAATCCCGACACTACCCAATTATATTGCATGAATGGTTTAAGCATAAAAGTTCTATATGACGATATCACAACATAGAAACTATAGACTAGTTCATGTGTCATGATCATGTCAAGAACAACATGTTAGATCATAAGATAAATCATGAGGTATAGAAATAACATGAAGACTCTAATCCTAATGCACAACCAAGATAAGATAAGAGCAAGGCTTTGGAAGAATACCATAGAAAGATTTATTCCCGAATCCATCTTCCAAGGAGCCAAGCCCTCCTTGGTAGCTTTGCCTAGCTCCACATCCTAAACTACTAATCCTACTAGAGGAGGAAGAAGAAGAATAGAGAGGGAGAGAGTGGCTCTTCTTGTGAGGTGTGTGTTACAATGGTGGGAGATGGCCTCCCTTTTATAGGTAGAGGAGAGGGGGCTCATTGAAAATGTCCATCCCCACATGGAAGGTACAAAACCGACCTTGGTATACCGCCTAATTTGCTAAACCGACCATCCCACCAAGGGAAACCCCGTTTGAAGGTGCACGAACCGCCTCCCCGAGGTTGGGCCGAAACCGCCCCGTGGAGGGTGCGGCCGCACTGCGGGTGGTGCGCGCACCCCCGGGCGCCCGCCCGCCCGGCTTCGTGGGGTGTCTTCCTCGCCTTGAGTCAGGGGGGCTTGGCTCGGCCCAATTCTGATGTTTTGGGTCGATTTGCTCCTAGGCTTGTGTTTTGCAATAATGCGCTTCCCCGATGGGCGATTTTGGTCGACATTTTCCACTTGCTTTTATTATAAATCTGCAAATAAAGTACAAGACACTACAAGTGGAATTTATTAGTGATAATGTATATGTGTGCAAAGAAGGTATAGTTTCACCCCTTATTAGTAGAATGTTGATTTAAAATATGTCGCTGGTGACGCCATGCAGCCCGTGGGCCGATGACTCGATGTTTTGGCCCGGCCCAAGCACGGCATGGCCCGGTGGCCACCGTGCTCCCCGGGCGGCCCAGCCCGGGGACCGCACCATGTCCGGGTCGAGTACCCTAGGCCCGTGGCACGCACAGTGCACAACTCGCTCGAGGAGGCGGCCCGGTGGCGAGCCGATGACATTCATGGCCTCGCTAAGAGCCTACAACGCCCCAAGGTCTGCCTAACTCATTCCCCAATCCCTAGTCCCCTTCCTCGGCCACGACACTCTCCCTCTCACGTGCCGCTCGCTGAGTCGCTGGCTTCAGCGCGTCGCGTCGCGCCTCTCCGCCTCGGTCCTCCCTGCAGTCCCCGCTCACGGCCCGGCCACGCCACCGCACACCGGCCACCTCCTCGGCTCCTCTGCGCCCGCCACCGCCGCAGTCCCCAAGCACATCTCTTCGTCAAGGCGCCCAGGGGCGAGCATGGAGCGGCCATGGGAGCAGCAGCTATAGCGGTGGCCGGCCTCAGCCTTCTCCCCCGAGCTCGACCACTACTGGAGACGACACGACGAGCGGCACGAGCACGACACGACCAAAACAGCCAACGGGCCATGCCTTGGGCTGAAGACCAGGCACAAAGCCCGCCTCGGCACAGCCCGACAGGCACGACGGCCCTGCTGGGCCGGCATGGCCCGATGGCCATATATATGATTTAAGAATAGCAATTTTGGGTGATCTGCCTATAAAACATGTTTCCGTGACAGGTTTAGCAAACGTAAAACTGACCATGTAGAAAAAAAGCTTCGCAGTTTCGATAGTGCTTTTTTTGTAGCAAATGCTTTCGCTAAGAACGTAAAATTGGCAGACGTATTCTGCACATGAAACTCGTACCCACATCACCTCCAGGCTCCAGAGCTGGTTGATTTCCAGGGAAGAGAAGAATTTCAATGGTGCTGAGAGAAGTCGTAGAAATTCTAATAGCATTGAGGGAATTCAATTTCATTCATAAAGAATTTGTCAGACCATCACCCAATTCTCACTTTCAGAAAAGATATGCATTCATCACTCTACACTTCTCTCAATATTCCATTTGAAACAAAAAGAAGTTGCAGCATACAGCAGATTTCTACTTTCTCCCCACAGAAACCATAGCCATTTTACAAATTTGTTGGATCAATTCCACATTCAGCGATAATAATCATCTATATGCATTTGCACTTTTTTTATGCATAATAGTTTCATGAGGTGCGCATCCGGGCTCAGGAGCACATTAGAACATACTTGCTGCAAGCAACAAAGTATCTTATCCATCTCTAAATAGTATATAGACATAGAAATATATAAGGCTTATCCCAACAAACCAGAAAAAAAAATGTGCAGCAAACAAACATAGTTAAAAAGCAAGAACAATAAAAAAACAACACATAAGAAGTTTAACCCGTCCCCCGGCCGCTCCCCACGCGGGCGGCACGGGCGGAAACCCCTAGCCGCCGCGCCGCCCCCTCCCCTCACCTCCCCGCTCGCCGCCACCGGAGCAGGAAGCCGGCGACGGCGCAGCGGCCGCCGGGATGGCGGCGGCGGGGCTCCCTCTCCCGGTGGTGTGGTGGCGCTGCCGACGCGGACTCGGGCGCTGGCGTCGCTCGTTGGAGCGCGCGTGGAGCCCGGCGGGAGCGCGTGGCGCTGGCCTGCGCGGCGCCGCCGCTGGCCCGGGCGAGGTGCGGGGTGGCGACGATGACGACGGGGGGCTCTCTTCTCTCCGCCGCCCCACCTTTCCCCTCGCCGGTGGCTCGGCGAGGCCGCCTAGGCTCCCCCGGAGCCTTGGCGATCGGATCCGCGGCCATGGCGGCGGATATGGCGACCCCATCGCCGGGGACGGCCCCGGCGGCGCCCGGCCATGGTGGGCGGCTGTACGGGCTTTGAGGCCCGGTTTCTTCGGATCCGGGGCCTTGGCTTGGGTGCGGCGCCCTAAGCCGGGCGGACACGCGTGCCATGGAGTATGGTCGGCGGCCCGGGTCATCGGTGGTTGGGCGGGGTGGTTTCGCGGCCGCGGCCAGCCTGGTGGGGCCCGGCGTTGGTGCCCTTTTGGGCGAGGTTCTCGCGGGTTGGCCCGGCGGCGGCGGACGAGTGGTTACAAGGCGCGGGATCCGGCATCTGGGCCGACGTCGATGCGTGGTTTACGGGCGGCGAAAGCCGATAGCGGCGCTGCGGGCGCCGTTTCCCTGTTGGGGCGTCGTGGCTGCAAGCATTCTCCACGGGTGAAAACCGGTCCTCCTTGACGCCCGACGGGCGGCGCTTGGATGTCGCAACCTTCCTGCGGCGTCGTTGTGAAATCGACTTCGACGATGTCTCTTTTCGGTTTCATTATAGATGGGCCGCCGTTTACTTTGCTGCGCCAGGCGCGTGGTGACTTTCACCCCCCAGAGTACGCGCTGCGGGGGGGACCGCTTCCCGCGCTGGTGGTTGTAAACTCTATTCGCTTCTTTCACTTAATGATATCCGGGCCGGTGTTAGGGACTGTTTCAAAAAAAAAAAAGCAAGAACAATATTATTCCCACGAGTGGGTAGATTTATATCCTTCCATGTACATTCAAGTAGTATGGGGACAAAATCTACGCTGTCACATTATTAGATCTAAAACATCCACACAACATCACACTGAGGAAAAATATATGTAACACCATGTCTCCCTTCAACAATATCTTACAGAAGCATAATTGCTTTTACATAACTTACATAGATCCTTAGCGCACACTGCAGCCTACCTGGAGCGTAGCAGACATGTATAGCATAATTATTACAGAAGCATTCAGGATAGATGGAGTTCCATGGGGCCTTTCTCACCAGGGATTATATATATTCCCGCAGAACCCCCGATGCAAGCTTGTTCTCAACTTTTTATTCCATGAACTGACCAGGTTTTTTTTTAAACCATAAATCTCAGCTAACTTGCCATCAGCAAACATGTTTACTTCACATTTGTAGGGTAGATTAAATTGTTTACTTGGTGCACGAACACCATTGTGCTTGAATTCATCAAACCGACGAGCCATCTCATCACGGTCACGCTCAAGTTGTAATGCCTGCGCCAGCGCCTCATAAAACGCCCACAGGGCTTTCATCTGATTCAAAGGTCCTTCTCGTCTGCCACGAACGGCTCACGAACTGTAACACAACAACCAAACAATATATATGTTGTTTTAGGTGGCCACAAATTACTATTTAGATTTATCTTGTGCCCCAGTTAATCCAACCTCACGTATTAAATAATATTACGATAGTAAACTAGTAGCTTGTGTGAATCGTCTTAAAAATGGCCTAGTGTCGCCCTTGTACACAAACAAAAAAAAAGTCTAGCACAGTTGATAAATCCGAAAAAAAACAGATCAGGTAATTAGATAGGACGACGGGGACAATAGCCGATCCGAGTTCGCAACATCATTGCCCAACCATACTAAAACCTGAGGAGACAAGAATTAGGTTACCTGTGATTGGAAAGCCGCTGCCGTCACTGACGAGTCCGGATAATCGGCGGCGGTTCATGGAGGGCAGGGCCCTGCCAACGGCCAGATATGCAGCGGCGGCTCCCGTGCCTGAGAGGGCAGCGGCCGAGGCAGTACGGGCGGTCCGGAAGAACAAGGACGCCATCTTTGCTACAGTAGAAAGGAGGATCCCTAGTTGATTCGGATCTGAGCTGCCGCTCGACTCCCTCTCCCCACCTTATAAGAAGCCGGCCTGGACGTCGCGGCCTCGCCGCTGCTGGACGTCGCGGCCTTCTAAACCCTAGCAACAAGAACAGAAAGGTCAAGGGCCACCTATGGATGGGGGCCGGGAAGGTACTTCACCTTAATTTCTTGCACGCCCGTGCTAATCGACGAAACCAGCAAGTTAACAAGATTATAAGCGGCAGCAGCAGCGGCAGCGGCGCGCATTTACGTACGAGACACAGCGAGCCGGTCGAGCGCCTGCAGACCGAGGCACATCGATCGACGACGACGTCACGCAGGGCCTGACGTCAATTGTGGCCACGGTCACACAGCACAACTGCCACGGATGATTGCTCCGTTGCGAATTGCGATTGCGACACAACGGACGCGGCCGTCGGAGCCGCCAGCCAGAAGGCGTAGTACGCACCTTGTTCGTTTTCGTCCGTGCTGTGCTAGTAGTAGCTTCTTGTTGCCTGGGACGAGCCGTGTCGATCGGGCGCTCATGTGATGGAATCGAAGCAGACCGTTATGTTATCATTCTTGAATTCATAACAATAAGATATAAATAAAACAAATTTTAGGAAGAAATGAAGCCCGGACCATAATAACTGTCATTTTAAGTAGTGCAACCGGAGCATATTCTGTTCAACGGTTTGCGCAAGCTGACGGAGGCCAGGGCAACTCTCTGTTATCAACAAAAGGAATCAAACGGTAAGGGTAGCTCCAGTGCGATGTGATTTTGATGCTGATAAGTATTTGAGCATTCGCATCTATGGTTCCGGGCATCTCCATTTGTGAGGACCACAAACTAAATACAAAAAAGAAAGTACTTGCCTTTTAATGTTCTCTCTCTTGCCCTGCTACAACAAAGGACAAAAGTAAGCTTGTTGCTTTCTTTTATTCCTTTTTGTTTGAACCAAACCAACAATACGCCCTTGCCAGTAATCGTGTGGTGGATGGCGTGTCAAATGCTCCTGCTCCCGATCTCTGTTATCTCAAGCACACCAAACCCACCTGTCGATTCGGCTAGATTGGGCGGAGCGACACGTGTGGTGGGGAAGGTGGATGGGAGAGGAAGGAGGAGGACGGCGGCGTCTTGTGGCTGGCCTTGTGTGATGTAGCGCGGTGGCGGGGGGCGGCCTTGGTGCAAGCGCGCTGGTGCGAGGCGGGGGGGCGGGGGCCGGGGCGAGGGAGGGAGGAGAGGGACGGAGATTGGGATAAATTTTTCTTTATTTCTTTGTTACCTGAAAAGATTACGAGACCCCTTACTTATATAGCCCGGCTAGTGGGACTTGTATCTCAAGCAATCTCTCTAAAGGTTTCCTTATAGATTGGAATACCTTTTGCAAAAGCATGTCCTATTTATTTATTTCCCTAATAAAGTGGTCTCCTTATACATGAGATATCCCCTTGCACACAAAACACCTAAAGATAATCCTAGATATTTTCCCTCTTTTCTGGTGGTTTGCCGTCAAGAATCGCGGAAGGGAGGGGACGGAGGTGGGGGCGCCTTGGGCCCGGGGGGGGGGGGGGTTGGCGTCTCGGCGCTCCTTGGGCTGTCGGGCCATCCTTCAGGCCCTATTTCTGGATCATGACATCTCCTTCTCAGGCAGCGCGTCCTCGCGGCCCGGATGAGTCCATTCGGTGACACTGGATTGGGGATTGGGCCCCTAGGAGGATGAGCTCGACCTACGGCATGAG
>JADLZK010001941.1:0-17454 GCA_015847255.1 Hyparrhenia diplandra
GTTTCCCGGAGGCTACCCTACCAACTTCATTTCGGGACCCACCACTACCCTGGCCCATGCGGTCAGTGAGTTGTGTTGTCAGGGGAGAGGTGGATCGAGCGGATATTTGGCACGACAGTATTCTCGTGGCCTCTCCTGTGGTTCGTATAAACCCCCACCAAGCCTAGCGGAGGGGAGAAGAGAGGAGCGCGCTATCGTCTATCGATGTCAGGCTCCGGCGGTCGTCGCGGCGGCGGGCCTCCCGGACCCGGTGAGAACCTCCCGCCTCTCCCCTACTCGCAGTGGTCCGTGTGTGGACGGATCGCGCAATGCCGGATCTCGTTTGAGGGGGTCGGGTAGGGTTTAGGGGGGATTTGCCGGTTTTATTTTTTGTTCCTCCCAGTGGTCCGTATCTGGACGGATCGTGCAATGCCGGATCGTTTGAGGGTCCGGGTAGGGTTTAGGGGGTGGGGATCTGCTGGGATTTTTGTTCCGAGGATACGATTTTGTCTCGTACGTCGATCGGTTTTGGGTGCTTTGTTTCGGAATGTCTGGGGTTTGGGGGACGAGGGGACAATGCTGCTTCGCGCGGGTGCGGAATCGGCGGGTCTGTTTGGGCGTTCCATTTGTCCATCCGTGCTTTGTGCGGATCCACGGTGCTGCTTGTGTAGCTCTTTTATCGTTTGATTTGAGTTCATCTCCTTGGATGGAATTGGGGGTTGGCGGATTGCTCTTGGATTTTTTGTTTTATTGCGTTTATTATTGGTGAGATCTAGACATTTTTTACGGTGGTAACGATTTAGCCATTTACTTGGGGATAGAATGCTCCGTGCGAAGCAGATTTTGTTAGGCCTGCCCTCTTTTTCATTTTTGTCCTTTTAAGATTTTATTATTAAGAAATCTGTGATCTATGAGTTGCTTATTTGTTGGAAATTATTGTAATATTAAGTTTAAGAAATTGGTGATCTATGAGTTATTTGACTCTTGTATTTTTACAATTTCATATTATACAACAACAACATAGCATTTCTCCAGTTTCATATATTGTCCTAAACTAAATAAATAAGGGATTGATGTTCTCGTCTGTTGTAGCTGTGTTTTTAAATTAAAATGCTAGTTGATCTTATTGTCTTAGTCATTTGCATGATAGTTTGACAGCAATTTTAGTTCACTGTCCTTGCGTAATCAGTATGTACTCTTTGTTCTTGTTCTGTGTGGTTGGTTCGTGGCATTTTACAAATCATTCTGATTTCTAATTTCTAGTTTGTATTACTTTTTGAGTAGGAGTTCAACTTATGTTGTGCATTTTGTAAAGGTTTTTCGTTGTTCTTAGTCAAGTATGATACTCATTCAGATGTCTCCTCGTAAGGCTACTTGCATGATCGCTGGTAGTCATTTTTTTTTTTTTTGTTTTTTCATTGTTTCTGCTTGTCTTTTACCTTGTGTTTGTTTCATTCTTTCATGGAGCCTGATAGCACACTGAATAGCTGAATGATTCTTTGGAAAATTATATGTTACTCCGCATTGGTTTGACAATATCAATCTGGCACCATTTTAACAAGTTAAAGGCTTGATGTATCGATTTACTTATGTGATGGCAACATGTTATCCCTACTGCAGATTTGTTTTGTATGCATTGTGATTGTTATGCATACGCCGAGCCTGGTGAAATTAGCACCAGTGGCCACCAATTGTTATCTTAGCGTGTATTGGTCATATAATGACTTGCTTGCATGTATCTTCTCTTGACAATTAGATCTGCAGCTAGCTTTTGTTTCAGTATATTAGCTACTAATAGAACTTTTGATAGTTGTGAGATTACTATGTTGAACAAGTAAAAGTATTTTATTTCTTTATTTTATAACCTAATTCCTGCAACTCTCCTCACTGATTAGTTAGCATAATTGTGTTTTCGTAGTGGAGTATGATGCTCTTTGGCATTACTGACAGATACTTGTTGACATTAATTTAACTGACACTGCATGATCCTACCATGCATACAGATGATGGCTGGGAAACCATGGGGGGAAGAAGAAGAAACAAGGGCAAGTACGTGGTAGACAGTGGGAACCAAGGAGTTCCACAAATGGGACACCTAGCACAGCAAGGCCAGGATGGGGCGGGAATGTTTCCTTGCACCCTTCTGGAACGAGTAGGGCTCAAGCTTCAGATCGTGGTCCTGCTAACAGAGGCAATACTAGACCGGCACCACAAACACTGCGCCCCCCTCTGAAAAATGGGTGGCAGTGGCCATCCAGGTCTCGCCCATCTGGTTCTCAAGTCGAGAAGGATGATGCGCCTCCATCTGGTTCTGACCCTGAGAATGTTGATGGCAACACATTAGATGATGATGATGATGATGATTTGAATGATGATACCAGTGATGACTATGATTCTGATGCAAGCAAGAAAAGTTTTGAGAGTCGAAAAACAAACAAGTGGTTCAAAAAATTCTTTGAAAATTTGAATGCACTGAGCGTGGAACAGATTAATGAACAAACTAGGCCATGGCATTGCCCAGCATGCCAAAATGGGCCTGGGGCAATAGACTGGTACAAAGGGCTGCAACCTTTAATGACTCATGCAAAAACTAAGGGTTCTAGAAGGGTTAGGCGTCACAGGGGAGTTGGCTGAATTGCTGGAAGAGGAGCTCTCTCGCAGGGGAACTTCAGTGGTACCAGCGGGCGAACAATTTGGGAAATGGAAAGGACTCGAGAAAGCACTGATCGGAGATTGTTTGGCCACCGATGGTTATTGTTATGAACACCTTTCTGGAAAAGATGATGATGACAAGGTGACAGATATTTTTCGTATAATTTTGTATTGTCCATGTAGCTTGTCTACTAGAGGTTATGATGTTTTGATATTGACTAGGTAACTTGGTTGTAGTATACTGTTTGGTTCCTTAGTGACCCACTAAGTTCAGTGACCCCCCTGTTTGGTTATAGTGACTAAATACCGCTGAAGCAGCTGTCCTATGTACTCTCTCCGGGATGGTATTAGAAGTCGTTTTGGACAAGGTTTGGGTCAAACATCGGGAATATAAATCATCAATAACTTTTAAGTTGTTGAGTTTGTAAATGTAAAATTCATATGAGTAGATTTGTCTTAAAAAAATACTTTGATAAAAGTATACATATATCACATCTCCATAAATATTTTTATACTAATAAGAGGTCAAAGTTGTATTTTGGAGACCGTGTCGCTGTCCTAAACGACTTCTAATACCATCTCGGAGGGAGTACACTTTAGTCACTTTTAACTACCCCTTCATGATTATAGGCCCTAAACTTTAGTGACCACTAAACCGGGGGTGTTTGCATTTTAGTGACTAAACTTTAGGGACACCTAACGAAAGTACAGATTTTGCATTCAGGTTCCCTCTATCCCTATTAAGCATAACTTGACACATACATCTTCTTAGAGTATTTGATCTGACTGTACAAAGGTGCAATATGCTCCGTAAGTGGATCAGTTACTATGAATAATGTGTTATATTATTATCTACTAGTGGAAGGGCATGGGGAACCAAGAGCTCCTTGATTATTTCGGAGAATATGCAGCAACTAAAGCACGTCATGCCTATGGTCCCTCTGGGCACCGTGGTATGGCGTGTTAATATTTGAAAGCTCAGCTGTGGGCTACATGGAAGCTGAACGTCTACATAGGCACTTTGTTAATCAAGGTACAGACAGGAATGCATGGCATGTCCGCAAAGGTTCGGTAGTGTACCTGGTGGGGAATAGGCAGCTATTTGGTTTCTTAGCGAGCAAAGAGGATATGGAGGTGTTTAACAAGCATTGCCACGGTACTGTTTCTTACATAAGTAATGCTTTCTATTCCGTATATATTTTTTTAAATCTGGCAAACAACATGATTTAGTGGACTTGTCCCTGAATTCTTTATGCCTTGAATAATGATGTTTGTCTAGTCTGGTTAAAACTTATAGCCGTGAAATATATTTTTGTTACAGTAATCATAAGGACACATGAAGTTTGGTGTTTCTATCCTTCAACTTCATTGAAATATTGTTTCCCTCCGTTAAGAAAACTTGCAATTCTCGCTTCCCGAGAAAATGTTTTTTCAAATCTGGCAATTATTTATTAAAATATATAAAAATTTTATACTAAGTAATTAGTATCATTGGAAAGATCTTTAAGTCTAGTTTTTAACAAATTTATTTGGAGATATAAATGTTGCACGTTTTTTTTACAAAGCGTAGTCAAAAGTTGAGTCAGTTTGACGGACACGTTTCCCATAGTTGCAAATGAAATGGAACGGAGGGAGTATATGGTTGTTACTTTTGGTAATTGTTTTGTTTACCCACTGGTAATGCATGTTTGAACAGTATTCTGGTACTTCATTCTGTGCTTGGTCCTTTCCTGTTGCATCCTGCTTATAATCATTTCTATGGTGACTGAATGTTATGATCCTTAGATCATTGGGGGATAAGCATTGCCAGGAAGATAGCTGTTTTTTTTATTATTATTATTTTTATCTAGCCGGGCAAATTGTTGGCGTGGAGGGAGATAGAGTATTTGGGGGATAAGACTTTTTTGTTCTTTCTTCATTCCTTTTCTTGTTGGGCCGTCCTGGGCCCAATACCCATAACACTGAAGCACAACATTAGTTTTATATCAATTGAAATTTTAGAAGTGCACCACTCTATTCCCTGTCTAGAATTGTAGTGCTTTTCAATAGCACTTGCTTATGCTTATTTCATTTAAATTTGAAAAGTGTGTGACTATGCTTATGCAGTTATGCTTGGGGTACTTCTAGTAATCATTTTGTTCACTCACTGATAATTGGTCCTCTTTTGTTTTCATTTCCTTTTTACATCCTGTTTAATCTATGAAGGCTAAGAGCAGGGTTTTATGGTTGTCTGGAACATAACATCAGTTTTATTTCATTGAATTTTTAAAGTGCATCACTATATGCTCTGTTTGGATTTGTTTCTTTTCAAGAGCAGTTGCATATTTCTAAATCTGGATGCGGTACTTAGATTGAAGCATCTTATTTGGAGAGCAATAACAGCAAAATCTTGCTAATATTTCACAATGCTTCCATCAACTAACTTTATCCACAGTGGAGCACAACTTAAAATGACACTTATTTTTAGGAAGAACAATACTCAAGCTGTAGATTTCCTTGTTTGTATAGGCCAATCAATTCTGGACTTTCGGTTTTGTGCAGCTCGGTTTTGTGCAGCTCCCTTCTTCACAGTCCTGCTTGGGAAGGGAGGATTTCTCTATGAACTTTTGGAATGTGGCCTTTTGAACTAAATCGTATGGCCTTTTGACTGCTTCCTGATAACATATGAATAATCAAAACACTTCTTTGTGTTCCAAATTTGTAACCTGTTTATTGAAATATGAAGGTTTGAATGCTTCCTGATAACATATGAATGAATCAAAGAATTCAAATCTGTAACCTGTTTATTGAAATATGAAGCCTCCAAGTTCAACTAGTAGTGGAGTGTTTTTGAAATACTTACATCAAGCTGTACTAGTTATGTTGCAGCTACCAAACAGGACATCGAGCATTTTACTAACTTTAACTGTAGAATTGCTAACTATTTTTTTTTATGTTCACTGTAATTTCAGGTAAAAGCCGTCTGAAGTATGAGATGAAGTCTTACAATGAGATGGTGGTGATGCAAATGAAACAGATGAGTGAAGACAACCAACAAATGAATTACCTGAAGAACAAGATGGTTAAGATAGAGCAGCTCTAAAGCTGTAGAAGAATCATTTGGTATTGTTTCCCAACACCTACGTGAGAAAACAGAAGAGAATATATTTATCAGGAATAAAGCAAAAAGAGAAGCACTTGGAGTATGAGCAAGAGGTAATAAAGTTACCCAAGTCATTGTATTTTCTACCAATGAACATGTGAGAATAAAATTTTTTTTCTTTTCATCTAAGTCTGTGTCAATGGCTTTAGTAACAAATGATAAGGAGTTCGCTGTTGCTGTGAGGGTCACACTTATGTTTTGCACTTCAATACTTCTGTGATAAGATTGATGCTGCCATCTATGATTTCACTACCTGTTGTTGACCTTGTTTCTATGCTTTGCAGATGAAGTACCAGGAGGAATTTTTTCATAGTCAAATTGAGAATATTCACAAGGCCACAGAGGATAAAGAAAAGCTGTTTGAGAAGTTGCTGCAGGAGGGCGCACAAAGGCTAGATGCTATGATGTAGATTCTGGAACTACCGATGATCGTGAGCTAAGGTGTGTCACTAATTCATAGTTGGATGTTACCATGCCTTACCCTGAACTGGAACTAAAAATAATGTAAAATGCTCGATGTCAATGCATAAGTTGCCAAGAACTCGGGGTTGCTTTTGTTTCCTGCTTCAATCATCTCATGTAGACATCTAAATTTCAATGCCCCATGTCAGTTGCTGTTTCCCATTCTCAATCCATCCGTGTCTTGTGCAGGAAGGAACATGTACAGAAGTTCATTGACTGCCAGGTCAAGGATTTTGCAGAGTTTGAAGCTGAGTGGGATGAGCTGATCAAAATCCATGAGGATAAGAAGATGAAGCTCAAGAAAGAGTACATGGAGAAGGAGCTGGAGCTGGAGAGGGAGCTGGACGCAGCCTTGACGGGCCTGATGGAGAAGCATAAGCCATATACCTTTGAGGCCTCCAGCTCGTAAATGGGCTCCAGTGGCTAAGCACTTACCTTAGGTCCCCAGCTTGGAGCAATCTCGTACATGCTACCGCTTATCCATAAAAGAATGCCTAGACATTCTGTAGATGTTGCTAAGTCCAGCCATGGTGTCCCTGTGGTGGCTCCGTGCGTGGTATGGAGACATGATCAGGACTGCGTTATATGGTCGCTGTAGTAGTATCTCAGTCTCTCAGTCGTAGTGTGTGGTTTGAGCATCTGAACGCTGAGCGTTTTGCCTGTGATGGCATATGGGGTCAAACTACAACTGTAGTGTTACATCTTTATAATATCCTCTATGGTCGGTCCTGCGCTTTTGTTTGAATGTGTGGAGGATTGCTTTCTCCCTAAGGCCCCGTTCGGTTGCATATCAAACCTGGCCTGGATTTGTTCCGGTTGGTTCCTAAAAATAGATGTTCAGCTAGCCTACGATGTTGCAATGCCATTCATTCCGTTCTTGCATGATGATGGTCGGCGAGCTGCGGGCCACAACAGCATCGGCACAAGATTTAGCATGCATGCGGATCTGCGAACCCGTGATGGCGTCACGCTACATAGTTACCTTGGGTGAATCCGTCTGGGCTGGTTCCAGAGCAACCGAACAAGCCTTAAGTGTGTGCGGAGGTTTGAATGATTACGTCTGCCGGCAATGGGTGTAGTTCCTGATTCAGCTAGTAGTAGGATTTATTCCTGATTCAGCTAGTAGTAGGATTTATACCTAGGTGCCAAATGCTTGCCTCGCAAGCCCAGTTATAACATTGTCAAATCGTCTTCTAAAAAGTTTCCAAAGGATTTTGGTTTTGCAAAAAAAAAAAGACTTCGACGACACAAGTCATCGAAGTAAATAAGCTTCTTTTCTTTGATCAGGTTGTTTTCCTCGTATATGCGTGCTCTTCATAGTTTCCACATCTTGTAAGCAAACAAAGCATCATTTCTATTTGAAAACAAAAAGCATGTGATGTTTCAGTTTCCTCCTTATACAGATAATTAGATAAGGGTTGTATATTTGTCTCTGGGCAGTGAAATATCTTATCAGTGAGATCTTTGAAAATTGGGAAACAGAAACTAGGTATAAGTAAATAAACATTCGAATGCAAGTAATAAAGTAAATCAACTTTATGTGATGTTAAAACTCAAAACTGCATGTGATTACATCCTTAAAACCTAGAAAAACGCCTTTAGGCAGAAGGAGCTCTCTTCATGGAAAAATGCTGCCTTCATTACATTATACTCATAATAACTCTTACTCATATATAATAAGTCTGTACAAGTTGGAACCCTAGATTTGCCAGCCGCCTGAGATTAACATAACTGCAGCAAATCCTGGTGATGAACATCTAAAGCATGCAGTCGTTGTCTTTTCCTTCTACCTGTTATTTAGTGATCCAAATAGGTGTCAATCTCTTGCTCACCTTTATCAGCAGCTGTCGATCTTCTCCTAAGAATGAACTGGATGAACGAGACAGCTCCTATCAGAGCTATCTCAGCGTGGTCTGACGTGCTAGTCCTGATGCTGAGCTTGCCTAAATTTCTACTATTTAGGTTAGCGCTGACTGATATTTTTGATCCACGGCCCACTCGGAAGTCTGACTGAAGGTTGGCCCCAATCACAGTTTCCTTTTCAAACGATAAAGCGGAAACCGCAGCAGTGACACACTCTTCCCTCACAGGGTAATCTTTCCCCCTTGCAGTTATCTCCACACCACCTCCATGTGCCACTTGTCCACAACCAGCCATTCTACCTGCGTTGGCTACCAGTTTAACTCGTTTCCCAATGGTAACAGAGTCTTCTATCTTGGCACCAGCAAAGTACTTGTTACCAAACTTAGTAACGGAAATGCCACCTCCAGTAGTGTTCCAAGGCAGATTGCGAAATTTGGCATCCCCGTGAACAGTACAAACCAAATCTCTGCTTGCCGTTTGCATATCCATACCTCCCATCAAGGAGCAGCCTCTCTGAGCATTGTAACTTACTGAACATTCTGAATGGATATACATGTCTTCCTTGTCCTTTCTCATCTGTCCTGCAATTGCTGCAGAGACATTCTTTTCAACTCTTGAGATGCTTCAAAGTTGATGGCATCGAACCCAATATCATGATCCCATCCTTGGGGATCCAAAACTGGTCTAAACAACTGATCATCAGTTATAATGTGACGGTAGCGATGCACAGGATAATCAGAGTCAAAACTTAGTGGAATGTCCATATCTGACATGTGCACAATCTCTGGGGATGCACTCTCTCCATAATCATCACCAACTTCGTCATTCTGAGCTGTAAGCTTTTGTCTTCTGACTCCCTCCTTCCACTGTTTCTTCAGGTACAAAGTCTCACGGTAGTCCAGCTCATCAAGATATGCAGACTTCTGTTCATTTGTCAAATTTTCATATTCAGATTTCTTTAGAATGCGGAAGGGTGGTAGTTGATCATATTCATCCTCCTCATCTGACATTTCTGTCAATTCACTGTCAATGGCATCTGAACTTGATGAAGAATGAGGCTTAAGAAGTGAAGAAAGAAGATGAGGCAGCGAAGGCAGCCTGGTGTTTGCTTGTGAAAGTAGGAAGCTATCTTGAAACTTAAGCAATGAATTTGCTTCTGTCAGCAACTTGGTTGCCCCACACAGCAGCAGCAGTTCTGATACCCATACCTGCCCATTTGGTAAGACCCTTTCACCCTTGGTGTTTCGTCTGCACATTGGATGATTATCTATGAGCACAAAAGGATTGTCCAACTGTGTATTGGAAACTGCAGCTTGGATATGACGCTGCACCACATTCTTGCAGTAACGCGTGTAAGTGTCATATTCCAAAGGGTAGCCATCTGGTCCTTCAGGAGGAGATGAGGAACAGTGAGTCATTACAAGGACAGTGTTGAACCACATCGAAGAGCCCAATATGTCAGTCATAAGCTTGAGCAGTGGGAAATCACTGTATCTGCTGTTAATATGGTCCAACCGCTCAAAGTATAACACGATATCAGGTGGGGATCGCTTAATGAAGCGCTTGACAGAATTCAGAATCTTCCTGTTCCTCCTTTGGCCATGGTAATGAGGCATCAGGCCAGGTGTGTCGATAACTGTGACTCTTATTCCTTTGATTGTCCCTTCAATCTTCTTTATCCTATGAGTAGCAGGAACCAGAGCATCAGTAGCAACCTTCCTCTCATCGAAAATTGAATTTATCGTGGCACTCTTTCCCACACCAGTCTTTCCCAGAAGAAGGATTCGCAATGAGACATCCAGATCAGGCCCACCGGTGCTTCCTGCTGTGCTGCTATAACCCTGGCTTTGTTGAGAGCAAGGTTTGGTCTCCTGGCATCTGATTCACCCGCCTTAATCAAATTTGCAAGCTGCAACCTGTACAGAACCTGTGCAACTACATCCGCACTGGGAGACACTCCAGTCCTGTATACTAACCGCAAAAACTTGATCTGAAGCGCCTCGACTTTCATCAGTGGATCCGACTTCTCGTTATCATCATCTTGTTGAGCAATACCAGAATAAATTGCACCACTATTAGAGTTGGTCGTGGCCTCTGACGCCTGCATACCATTTGAAGAAAATGTACTGGCAGTAACAGTATCTCTAAAGTCATTGTGCGTTGTACCTGAACGATAACATTCAGTGAGCAAGCCACATTTGAAACATTATGTATGAACAGGTGGATAACAAACAATATGCCCACATGTGATGAATTGAAAACGATTAGTGGCAAGAGGGTCTTTCAGGACCGTAAAGCAACTAAGAGAATATAATGGGGTTGCAGTAACATATACAGCAATCAAAGCTGAAACATCAACGCATTCCAATGGTGAGATGGCAACACTTAGTCTGTTAGCCCTAATTATTCCTTAAATAACATTCTAGAATCCTGAGATAATAAAAGCCCTATCTCATCAAAAAAAAAAAAAAGATCCTATAACATGCTAAAAGCCTAATAACAGTAACCAAAAGGTTGGTTAAGCCAAGTACATAAGCCGGAACAGTGAAAACTCTCACAGAATCATTGCAAGCACACACACTAGCCTGTCCTGTAGTCATACTTGGATGGTCCACTAATTAGACCCGTGTGATGGGAAATGTGAATGACTTGCAATAGGCCGACCATCTGGTTAATTTATCCGATTCTGTATCATATAACTAAAAGGGGGTAGGTTTAACAACATAAAGGATATTTTCAGCTGCAGCAGACGGCATGCATTCAGAGAGGCCCGGAGCAGCCATACACAACCGTGGGCAACGCTGTGGTTGACAACAAAACAACAATCACCAGGGGGGAAAGGGAGCGCACCATGAGCGTCACCGTCGGGGGAGGCGGCATCGTCGGCGGCAGCCGAGAGCGCGAAGGGCCTCGCGGACAGCAGCGACGACCCGAGGCGGTACGAGATCCAGTCCCTGAAGTTCATCAGCATCCTCCTTCTCCTTCTTCTTCTCCACCTGCAGAGAGCGGGTACAAGGAACGGAATCAGAGAACAAATCTGCCGCCCACCCCCAATCTTTCACCCTCCGTTTCACCCCACTGCACCTAGGCTAGGACAGACAGGACCGCCGACTCGATCCCCCGTGTATGTAGTAAAAACCGAACCAAGAGCAAGAGGGGAGGGAGATCGCGGCTGGACGGAACTCGACGACGACGTACCTGACCGGAGCCCGAGAAGGAGGCGGCGGCGGAGGGAGATGGAGATGCCGTGGGTATTTTGGTTTATCGTTTTTGTGTGGCCGGGCTCAACAGGACCGACAGAGCGAGTCAGCGGCCGCGACAGAGGGCGATTTTTTTTGTCTTCACAAGGTGCGTGACGAGGGCGATTTCATGGCAGTGGGCCCTTCCTTGTTTGTAGTATTATACGAATTTGTAGCGCGACTACAACAAGGAAGGAAATACTGTTGAGCGTTTGAAAATTAGTTATTACTACTGTATATTCCGTCCCTTTTATATGTATATATCTATACCTACTTAATAAAGTTTGAGAAAAAACGCAACATTTATACAGATAAATTTTTAAAAAACTAGACTTAAATATCTTTTCAATGATACTAATTACTTAGCATAAATATTTATATAAGGCGCCAGTTTGAAAATGTTGACACCTGTCGCGAGAATGACATCTATTTAGGGACAGAGGGAGTATATGTATATGGCGCCTCCCACTTGAGATATTGGTGCACGCGCACTACGGCGCCGCGCGCCACTTGAGATATTGATGCACGCCAAGACTACTTCACTAAAGCGCGGCCTAGTGTCCCGTGGCGTTGTCCGGTTTCCCCTGTCGGGCTTTTATGGGCCAAGTTTTTTTCTCGCACACCCATATTGTTTTCTAGTTTTCTCTGTCTAGCTTCATTGGGCCAAATAATTTATTGTCTACAAGCTAGAATTTTTCTTTTGAGAAATCAGATTTGTGGGTAAAGTAAATGGGGGGGAATGGTTTCACATCCATATGGAAGTGAAAGTACAAAACCATTGTCCGGTAGGGGGCATATTTTTTGAAAAGACACTTAGGCCAAAACCCATTGCCAAGTAGGGGGCATGCTTTTCAAAATACACTTGCCCCCAAAACTCATTGTCTAGTAGGGGGCATGCTTCTTTAAAAGACACCTGCCCCAAAACTCATTGTCTCGTAGGGGGCATGCTTTTTAAAAGACACCTGCCGCAAAACCAATTGCCTGATAGGGGGGCATGCATTTTAAAGGACACTTGCCCCAAAACACTAAATTTAAAAATCAGTTAGTGACTCGGCAAATGCCATTAACCCTAATCTCAGCAAACGTTATGAACCCTAATCTCAGTAACACCATGAATCCCCTAATCTCAGCAATGCAATGAACCCTAATCTCAGCAAACACTTCTAACCCTAATCTCAGCAGACGCAGACACCATCAACCCTAATCTCAGCAACGACATTAATCATAATCTCAAAGAACGCCATGAACCCTAATCACAATAAAATTACCAAATTCATAAATATTTTATCTTACATTATATGATATATGAAATTAATAATCAAACGATATGAACATCCTAATCTCATCAAAATCAAACGCCATGAAATCTAATCTCAAAGAAAAAAGTCATGAACCCTAATCTCACAAACACCATAAACCCTAATCTCAGCATACGGTGTTAACCCTAATCTCAACAAAAACCATCAACTCTAATATCAGCAAAACTTTACACTCTAAATTTTGAAACTTTGTACTCCAACAATAAAACTTTGTACTCTTGGATATAAAACTTTGTACTTTAGATGTAAATTTTTGTCATCAAAAAAATTATATCAAAACATATTCAACATGGATCTAGTTTTATAGATCTCATTATAATAAACGCGATGGTGCAAAAAACGGATTTGAAAACAGATGCTTGACGAGAAAGTTATTACATTTTAAAATTTAAAATTCGTTTAAAAAATAAAAGGACAGATCTGACAACTCATGGGGTCCGCTTTCTATTTACGCGCCAAATAAGATTATACTTATCCCGTTCGGTTCCGGTGGTTCCGTTCCTTCCGCTCGGTTACGGTAGCTCCGATCCGTTCCTTGACTCAGTCCATCGTATATAGGATTCCTAAATATAGTATAGATATATATCGGAAGTAGACAAGACGAATTGATCGCAAACTCTGCAGTAGTCCACGGCAACTCGCAGCAATATGGAGGTCGGCGGCGGCAAGAACTTTGTGCTGGTGCACGGTCTGTGCCTCGGCACACGTGGAACTGGTAAGGTGGCCACCGTGCTGGAATCCGCCGGGCATCGCGGGACGGCGCTGGACCTGACGGCGTCGGGCGCGCACCCGGCCCACCTACACGAGGTGCGCTCCTTCGAGGACGACTCGCGTCTGCTGCCGGACGCGGTCGCCGCGGCCCCCGACGGCGACAGGCCGGTCCTCGTCGGCAATAGCCACGGTGGTGTCAGCCTCGCACTCGCCGTGGAGAGGTTCTCGCGCAAGGTCACCGCCGCAGTGTTCGTGAACGCCGTGCTGTCGTGCGTGGGCAAACACATCGGCGTCGGCACCGAGGCGGTACACAAGCACTAACCAGCCATTGTTTCACAAGTATATGCATCTAGCATGATGAGCTCATGCATGTCAAAGTTGAAATTTTTGTTGGGAATAATGCTTACAGAGTTCATGAAAAAGCAGCTTCTAAAGGGCTGCTCATGGACTGGAAAGTGGTGGCCGGCACCGGCGGCACCAGAGAAACGGCGTGCAGCAAGGGACTGCAATCGTGATGGGTCCAAAGTTCTTGGAGAAGTTGTAGTGTTGTACAAGGGGGGCAAGCTACTGGCACCAAAGTCCTAGAACGCTAGCCATGCCCGGTGAGTACTCACCCGTTGCAACGCACGGGCATATTTCCTAGTTAAATATATACGCAAGTGTTGCTGATTGGCATGCTTAATCCGTGAGCGTATACCACTGTACGATTCAATTCGGTGTTTTTGCTTCGTGTTCCGTTGCTCGGTCGTGCAAATCTTAAGCGCCCATTTGCGTGTGACCGCGACGGGCCATAGCCACCATTTAGTTAGTTTTTAGTTTTTCTGGCTCTTTGAGCAAAACATTCAGATTGAAAAAGCTAAACCAAACATGCAACAACTTGGGTACATACAAAATCTAACTTTTGAAAGGCGCACACTAGCATTTGTGATAGAGAGTTTTTTTTTCTTTTCTTTTGAGGGGGTGGTGATAGAGTTGTTTCATATACATGACACGCTAATCTTAGGCCGTTTTTTTTTTCTTTTTGAGGGGTATTCATTTAGATGGACTAAACGAAGCAAACGACCAATCAATTACAAGAATATCCTTCCGTGTAAACGATAAGGGTAGCTCCAGTGGGATGTGATTTTGATGCCGTCACATACTAGACACTACTTATGGTTCGAGCATCACAATGTGGAGTCCATTTGTGAGGACCACAACTAAATAAAAAAGAGGAAAGCACTCGCCTTTCTAATGTTCTCTCTTGCCCTCCTATAAGAAAGGACAAAAGTAACAAATCTTGCTGCTTTCTTTATTCCCTCTGTTCGAACCGAAACTAAAATGTGATTTGACAAATCGATTTGCTCGATTCGGTTGATGCAGTGTTGAAATTGAACCATGTTGCTGCTTCTCTCTCCCATGGTTTGGTTTTGGTACACACTGGAGCAGCTCTTAATAAGCTCAAAGACCCAGATGGGTGAGCGTAATATGTCAAGTTGCCGTTTGGTGCAACAGATCACATCACCATCTATCGATCTCAAAGGAAGTGTGGAGGCCGAATTCTGAGACCGTGGTCAGCACTCAGCTCACCTGGTGTTTGCCTCGTGGATTCGCTGCACGTTTTCCTTTTCCTCAACCAACGGCGGCGGGCGTGTCGGCCACAACAACATTGCCGCCGGCTTCAAAATGGCAACGAGTACCCGAGACCCGAAACCCGATGAGTTTTTACTCTATTAGGGTAAGGGTATGGGTCAAGTTCTTCACCCGTGGGTTTGTCATAGGCAAAAAGCAAGACCCAATGTGTTTATGGGCATGAGTCTGGGTGTAAAATCCCCAAACCCATGGGTTGTTTAAACCCGGTTCACTATATATAATTAGAAAAGAAAACTTAAAAACGCAAGAAGAAAAATAAATGAAACAAACACCATGCATGCTCCTTACCTTTTTTTAGCAAAAGAAAAAAAAATTTTGCATGCTCCTTATCGTCAGTGGCACAGGCACCACACATCAGATGCATGCTATGTCAACGTAGTGTGGGTTGAGACCCATTTGGACCTCAATGAGACCTGGAACCGAGATAATTGCTATTATGGGGCTCCAAACATGTGGTTTCGCTATAATAGGACTTCTAACATTTGCTTCGCTAAAGTGACACCTGAAACATTTGCACTTTGTAATACATGACATTTTGATCATTTTAATATCAAAATATATCTCAAATACATGTATTTTCTTCTAATGATCATATTGCCCTTCTGCTAATGGATGTACTCGGTACATACCTGATCCATTCATCTGCCGTATCGTTTCAACTCCCACGCACGCAAACACCGCCGCCCTGCCGCTTCCCCCAAGCAAACACCACCGCCCGCCGCCCCTCGTTCCCGAGATCTCCTCCTTTCCTGCCCACGCCGGTGATCTCCATTTTTTTAGATAATGGATAAACAATATCCGGCCTCTACATCCAAGAATGTACACAGTCAATTATTACAAACTTTCGATGAATCAAAAGAGAAAGTCATGATCTTGTAGATCCATGGATGGACAACTTGCCTGTCCGAGTGGCACCGGTGGTCAGCCACAGCTTGCCCCTACCCTCCAACACCTCTGCAGCGCCGGTCTCCTCCACTCCACCCACCGCGCTCGCGACGCCATATTCCTGTGCCCAGATCCGCAGAACCCAGCGAGGTCACAATCCCAGGATGAGCAACACAGAAAAGAAAACGCAGAGCACCTGCAAGCAAAACGAAGCACGCACCTGAACTGGACCTTTGAGGAGGCGGACGGCGCAGCGTCGAGGAAGGGGTTTAGGTGCTGCTCCTCGTCATCATCGTTTCCAACGGCGTGGGCCCAATAGAAAGGGAGGAAGAAGCACCATGGCCAGCGGCCAGCCATGGGCAACGGCGGCCACGCCGGCCAGGCGGCCAAGGGCCACGTCCAGCAAAAGGGTCACGTACACCTTTTGAATGTGTAAGGGCAAAATGGTCACCTCAGTCCAGAATACGTGCATTTTGAGATGTATTTTGATATTAAAATGACAAATGTCATGTTTTACAAAGTGCAAACGTTTAGGGTGTCATTTTAGCGAAGCAAATGTTAGGAGTCCTACTGTAGCAAAGCCACACGTTTGGAGTCCTATAATAACAATTATCTCCCCGGAACCAACTTTGGAGACCTAAAAATAGCACTTTGAGGCTGTCTCCAACAGATGCCGCAAAAAACGCAAATATACATGCCCACCGGCTCTTTGCGTCGCAAAAACAGCCTCCAACGGCCGATGCATCGGGAAGACGCGCGTTTTGCGTTGGAGGAGAGAGGAGTGGCAAACTTGCGTCGCCTCTTGCTCGCGAGGCAAACCGCCTTTGGTGGGCCCGCGGCGGCTCTTGCGGTTGGGCTAGGCGGACCGGCGGCGGCGCCCCGGGATCCGGCGCGGCGACCTCCCCGGTGTTGGCCTCGCATCCGCCGGGCCGCCTTTGCGCAGTCGGGGTGTCGGGGACGCCGCTTCCGCGCCCGGACCGTTGCTTCACCCGCCACCGGTGGTGCGGGGGACCGCCTTCGCCGTCCAGAGCCCGTCATACTCCCGACCTCCTCGTCCGTTGATTGAGGAAGAAGAAGAGTGTCAACGCAATTTTGTTTCTCTCTCAGGGTTCCTGATGTAAAAGAGCCAGAGAGAAGGTATTTCTAGATATGGTCTTAGTTGATTTTAGAAAAGATCAGGGTCCTTTGTGCAAAAGTGTTCGGCATATCCGTCCTTGGGCCGCTGTTGGAGGCGCCTTGCTTATGCATGCCGGATATTTTACTGTAGCGCGCTCCAAACGTCCTATGCATCGTATGTTTATAGGGTATCTGTTGGAGACAGCCTGAGAGTACGGGGACCTATATGGCACCTCATGCCAAGTTGAAGGACCGCGCCTGAATTTTTCTCACATGACACCATTCGTTTATATCTATGAATGCGTAGTTTTTACAGTATATTTGGTACTAGTATTTATATGAACACTATAACAGCTTTAAATTTCTATAAGTTTGATCTCGAGTATATCTTGACCCCGACGCGACAATTTATCCTAGATTCGCCATCACGACGGGGAATTTATCCTAGTCTCAA
>JADLZK010001942.1:0-75188 GCA_015847255.1 Hyparrhenia diplandra
CGATAGCCACATTGGAAACTTCTCTTTTTGTTTGAGATTGTATGAAGTGGCGCCCTGACAGTCATGATGTCACATCGAAACATATATATTAGCAGGTTGGGGAACTAAATGTAATTGATCCTACCATCATCTAACCTATCCACCACGACTTCCTATGTACCTTTGGTCGTTCCCCTTCTTGTTTGATGCGTAGGTCAACCGAGAGATTTTTCGATGGAATTCCAAGATTTCGCTCTATACAAGTGCTACTTTGAGGCCTATGACAAGTGATTCTTAGAAAAAGTCTCTATGGTCCACTTGTTCAAATTTAGGTTATCTAGGGTGAGGCATTTGATTCCACAACCGCGAAAAAGTCTAGGTCGATTCGATAGCGCATTTGGAAACTTCTCTTTTGTTTTGAGTTCGCGCGAAATTAGCGCCCGTGATCCATAATGTCACATCCTGAAACATATATTATTGACGGTTGGGGAACAAAATGTAATTGATCCTACCATCATCTAACCTATCCACTAACTTCCTATGTACCTTTCGTAATGGTTCCCTTCTTGTTTGAAAATCGTAGGTCAACCACTGAGATTACCGATGGAATTCCAAATTTCCCTCTAAACAAGTGCTACTTTGAGGCCTATGACAAGTGATTCTTAGAAAAACTCTCTAATGGTCCACTTGTTCAAATTTAGGTTCTCTAGGGTGAGGCATTTGATTCCACAACCGCGATAAAGTCTAGGTCGATTCGATAGCCGCATTGGAAACTTCTCTTTGTTTTGAGTTTGCTCACGAAATTAGCGCCCAGCGATCCCGCAATGTCACATCTAGAAACATATATTAAAGGTTGGGGAACGCAATGTAATTGATCCTACCATCATCAAACCTGTCCACCCTAACTTCCTATGTACCTTTCGTGTCGTTCCCCTTCTTGTTTCGATACCTAGGTCAACAGAGAGATTTTTGTCGAATTTGAAAATCTTAATTGCATCGGAAATCTCTATGTCGAACTACGTCTGCAGAAACAAGAAGGGGAACTGCATGAAAGGTACATAGGAAGTTAGGGTGGATAGGTTAGATGATGGTAGGATCAATTACATTGGGTTCCCAAACCTGTTAATATATGTTTCTCGGATGTGGCATTAGGGGCCTGGCGCTGATTTCAGCGCGAAGTCGAAACAAAGAGAAGTTTCAATCCGGCTATAGAATCGAGCTAGAGTTTTTGCGGTTGTGGAATGAAATGCCTCACCCTAGAAAACCTAAATTTGAAGAAGTGGACCATTAGAGAGTTTTTCTAAGAATCGCTTGTCATAGGCCTCAAAGTAGTACTTTGTTTACTGAGGAAATCTTGGAATTGCATCGAAAATCTCTATGTCAAACCTACGCACCAAACAAGAAGGGAAGGGCACTGAACGGTACATAGGAAGTTAGGGTGGATAGGTTAGATGATGGTAGGTTCAATTACATTGCGTTCCTCAACCGTTAATATATGTTTCGGATGTGGCATTAGGGATCGCCGGCGCTGATTTCAGCGCGAACTCGAAACAAAGAAAGAGAAGTTTCCAATCCGCTATAGAATTGAGCTAGAGTTTTTGTGGTTGTGGAATCAAATGCCTCACCCTAGAGAACATAAATTTGAAGAAGTGGACCCTTCGAGAGTTTTCTAAGAATCACTTGTCATAGGCTTCAAAGTAGCACTTGTTTAGAGTAAAATCTCGAAATTGCATCAAAAATCTCTATGTCGAACTACGTACCGAAACAAGAAGGGGAACGGCACGAGAGGTACATAGGAAGTTAGGGGTGGATAGGTTAGATGATGGTAGGATCAATTACATTGCGTTCCCCAACCGTTAATATATGTTTTTGGATGTGGCATTAGGGACTGGCGGCGCTGATTTCAGCGATTCGAACAAACAAAGAGAAGTTTCCAATAGGCTATAGAATCGAGCTAGAGTTTTTGCGGTTTGGAATCAAATGCCTCACCCTAGAAAACCTAAATTTGAAGAAGTGGAGCATTAGAGAGTTTTTCTAAGAATCGGTTGTCACAGGCCTCAAAGTAGTACTTGTTTACAGAGTGAAATCTTGGAATTGCATCGAAAATATCTATGTCGACCTACGCACCGAAACAAGAAGGGGAAGGGCAAACGAACGGTACATAGGAAGTTAGGGTGGATAGGTTAGATGATGGTATGTTCAATTACATTGCGTTCCCCAACCGTTAATATATGCTTCCCGGATGTGGCGTTAGGGATCGGCCGGGCGCTGATTTCAGCGAACTCGAAACAAAAGAAAGAGAAGTTTCCAATCCGCTATAGAATCGAGCTAGAGTTTTTCGCGGTTGTGGAATCAAATGCCTCACCCTAGAGAACCTAAATTTGAAGAAGTGGACCAAAAGAGAGTTTTTCTAAGATTCACTTGTCATAGGCCTCAAAGTAGCACTTGTTTAGAGTGAAATTTCGGAATTACATCGAAAATCTCTATGTTGAACTACGCATCAAAACAAGAAGGGGGAACGACACGAAAGGTACATAGGAAGTTAGGGTGGATAGGTTAGATGATGGTAGGATCAATTACATTGTGTTACCCAACCGTTAATATATGTTTTTGGATGTGGCATTAGGGACGCTTTGGCGCTGATTTCAGCCGAACTCGAAACAAAGAAAGAGAAGTTTCCAATCCGCTATAGAATCGAGCTAGAGTTTTTCGCGGTTGTGGAATCAAATGGCTCACCCTAGAAAACCTAAATTTGAAGAAGTGGACCATTAGAGAGTTTTTCTGAGAATCAGTTGTCATAGGCCTCAAAGTAGTACTTGTTTACGAGTGAAATCTTGGAATTGCATTGAAAATCTCTATGTCGACCTACGCGACCGAAACAAGAAGGGGAAGGGCACGAACGATACATAGGAAGTTAGGGTGGATAGGTTAGATGATGGTAGGTTCAATTACATTGCGTTCCCCCAACCGTTAATATATGTTTTTGGATGTGGCATTAGGGACCGCCGGGCATCGATTTCAGCGAACTGAAACAAAGAAAGAGAAGTTTCCAATCCGCTATAGAATCGAGCTAGAGTTTTTCGCGGTTGTGGAATCAAATGCCTCACCCTAGAGAACCTAAATTTGAAGAAGTGGACCATAACAGAGTTTTTCTAAGATTCACTTGTCATAGGCCTCAATGTAGCACTTGTTTAGAGTGAAATCTCGGAATTGCATCGAAAATCTCTATGTCGAACTACGCACCGAAACAAGAAGGGGAACGACACCGAAAGGTACATAAGAAGTTAGGGTGGATAGGTCAGATGATGGTAGGATCAATTATATTGCGTTCCCCAACCGTTAATATATGTTTTTGGATGTGGCATTAGGAATTTGGCGCTGATTTCAGCGCAATTGAAACGAAGAGAAGTTTCCAATCAGGCTATAGAATCGAGCTAGAGTTTTTTGGCGGTTGTGGAATCAAATGCCTCACCCTAGAAAACCTAAATTTGAAGAAGTGGAGCATTAGAGAGTTTTTCTAAGAATCGGTTGTCACAGGTCTCAAAGTAGTACTTGTTTACAGTGAAATCTTGGAATTGCATCGAAAATATCTATGTCGACCTACGCACTAAAAAGCTGTAACACCGGTTTTAAGAACAAAACCAGATGATGCTATATGTGAGCCCCGGAAGTCAAATCTCACATATAGTTTACAAATAAATGGAGTATCAATTCACAATGCTTAAAAATATAACGAAACTTAAGAAACAAGAAAATAACCTCAGCTAGCAGACAGCGGAAAGACACTCTGATCTTCTGGTGTAGACTCCACAGGGACCGACTGACTGGTTGATCACAAGCCTAACTTCATCCTGAGGTGTGGGGAAAATAGCAAGGGTGAGTCCATGTCGAACTCCGCAAGCATAACATGGGGTTATGAGGCTCAAAAAAGGCTTGACACTGGTTTTAACTGCGGTAAGCATTTTTAGTAAATCAAAGTTTTAGCATTTATTTAGCATTAAGTTATGCTTAACCCATTAGCCCACATTATCATCATAGGTATCGTTCTCATGACAGTCCATCGTCAACGTTCAGTTCCATCATCATCTTATGTCCATATCTCAGTATCATCTCTATTCTGTGATGTCTCCAAGGCCGTTCATGACCGCGAACACGGCTGATATATCAGTTAAAAAAACTCTGCGAGAGAGGTGTACACTTTCACTACGGTCATGGTTTCCACCGAGTAGGGTCGCGACTCCCTAAACAAACGAAAACCATATAAAAGCCGTTCAAAGGCCCTCCTAAAAATATTAAGTGGCCAATAGAGCTACAACCCCGTTTCTCCCAATTACGGCAAACCACCAACAAAGTTAGGTAAAACCCTTGAACAACTAGAGTCGAGCCATGTGACCCCCATAGCTGTATCTTTGTATATCGGGATGATCACAACAGATAAGTCCTTACGGAGAGTCCAGGGCATCATGTAAAAGCATGAGCCCGACTCTAAAGTCCATGTTAACAACATTCATATCTTAACCATCATTTCATAAATTCATTCATATCATCATAAATTATTTATGTAGAGCACTAACAAGAACTACCCATATGCAATAACCCATAGGATTCAATGAACAAGATAAGCTGGCTAGGATGTCCTTAAGGTTGGCAAATTAGACACATGCATATGATTAAGTGATTAAAGTGAATAGGTAACAAGGATAGTCCCATGCTATACTTGCCTTAAATTGAGATCCTTTCTTCAAGTCCAAGCTTCCAAAGAAAACCTTCTTGATCATCAACCTCTTCTAGATCATCAACGTAAAGCTCACTTTGTCTACTCATTCCCAATCAGCGCCAGAGACAAACATATGGGTCCAATCATGCATGGCAAACAAGACTACAATTAGAATAGTACACCAACAGTGGAAAAACAGTTTGAAAAGCTTATAAAACTATTCTACACGTCACTACGATCACGCAGACGTAAAGATCACCGAAATCGGAACTAAAACGGCGTAGATATGAATTTTACAAGTTTGACATTAAGAAAACAATAAACCTAATATAATCTCGAAATTTAAAAGTTTCAAACCTGACCTAACAGTGATGTAAACATATAGGTTACGAAATTATGAATCTAACGAAACTTGAACGGACTAAAACGGAGTTTAAAGCGAAGATTTTTTATGAGCAAAACAAGATAGTGTGGGTAGACATGTCAAACTTGATTTTCGAAATAAAATAATTAAATCTGATTTTGAAAGTTGGATGGACTACGAGCTAGATATAAGAGGAGATCAAGATGATTAGATGCATAGGTGTATTTCCTTTGTATTTCTAGAATTACTTTTGTCAAGGAAAACGGCAAGAAAACCTATGTGATGTCATTGTGATGTCATGGAAGCATCAAGCAAGCTGGCTAGCAATGAGAATCGGATGGATCCATTCAGATAGGAGTCGTACATGTCTACGTGCATGCATGCCGAGGGAACGTAACAAGCAGGGAGGTAGCTGATCATAGCAAGATATATTACCGATCGAGGGGTTCAACGCGATCGGAGGGAACTCGCAGTAATGCTAGGCTCGATGGATGCACGGCGTAAAGAAGTCCGGGCGAGGATCAAAACGGCGAGTTAAAGAAATAAATCCATCTCGCAAACTATACGAACGCTATGCAAAGCTCGGAAGAAAGCTTTTACGATGATAAGCTCGAAGAAAGCTACGATGATGGTTCCGGCTGTGGAACGGAGAGCACCACCTTGACGACGGCGATCGGCTCTCGGGTTCAGTTGACGGACGGCAAGAACGCCGGGTTCAATAGGGCATGGACTGCCGCTTCCTTGGTGTGAAGCTCGGCACAAGGCTTACGGCGCTGTTTCGGCGGTGGCACGAGAGCTCCGGTCTTGTTCTCGGCGAGATTAGATATCGCAGCAGCAGAGCACGCTAGGGCTTAAGGCGGCGTGGGTGTGTTGGGTAAGATAGGGCTTGACGCTACAGGATTTTGTGAAGGAAACATATATATATACATACGTATATATGTACGGATGATACGACAACGAGGTGGGTTTTCTTGTAGCTAGCGGCCGGGCATTACGAGGGCATGAAACAGGCCATCGGCCAAATGAAAAATTGTCACATGGGCCAAGGAAAGAAAATGGCCACGGGCCAAAGAGAGATAACGTAAAACCTTTTCTTTTATTTAAACAAAATTTCCAAATACTTTTTAAAACCTTTTTGAGATTTAACCAAAACCACACAACACAATAAAATCATATGAGGCAGCATGAATGCACACACAATGTTGCTAACTCCTATGATGAATTTTATTTTGTCAAAAATACTTATTTTCCTATATTTCATGAACACGGAAATACATAAATAAATCATTTTATTCTATTTTCAAACATGCAAAAATTTGGGGTGTTACAGAAACAAGAAGGGGGAAGGGCACGAAGCGGTACATAGGAAGTTAGGGTGGATAGGTTAGATGATGGTATGTTCAATTACATTGCGTTCCCCAACCGTTAATATATGCTTACGGATGTGGCGTTAGGGGATTCTTGGCGCCGATTTCAGCGAACTCGAAACAAAGAAAGAGAAGTTTCCAATCCGCTATAGAATCGAGCTAGAGTTTTTCGCGGTTGTGGAATCAAATGCCTCACCCTAGAGAACCTAAATTTGAAGAAGTGGACCAAAAAGAGAGTTTTTCTAAGATTCACTTGTCATAGGCCTCAAAGTAGCACTTGTTTAGAGTGAAATCTCGGAATTACATCGAAAATCTCTATGTTGAACTACGTACCGAAACAAGAAGGGGAACGACACGAAAGGTACATAGGAAGTTAGGGTGGATAGGTTAGATGATGGTAGGATCAATTACATTTGCGTTACCCAACCGTTAATATATGTTTTGGATGTGGCATTAGGAATTCCGGGCGCTGATTTCAGCGCGAACTTCGAAAACAAAGAAAGAGAAGTTTCCAATCCGCTATAGAATCGAGCTAGAGTTTTTCGCGGTTGTGGAATCAAATGTCTCACCCTAGAGAACATAAATTTGAAGAAGTGGACCCTTAGAGAGTTTTTTTCTAAGAATCATTTATCATAGGCTTCAAAGTAGCACTTGTTTAGAGTAAAATCTCAAATTTGCATCGAAAATCTCTATGTCGAACTATATGCAAAACAAGAAGGGGAACGGCACGAAAGGTACATAGGAAGTTAGGGTGGATAGGTTAGATGATGGTAGGTTCAATTACATTGCGTTCCCCAACCATTAATATATGTTTTTGGATGTGGCATTAGAGGCTGGCGCTGATTTCAGCGTGAATTTGAAACAAAGAGAAGTTTCCAATCCGGCTATAGAATCGAGCTAGTTTTTTTTTTTTGCGGTTGTGGAATCAAATGCCTCACCCTAGAAAACCTAAATTTGAAGAAGTGGACCATTAGAGAGTTTTTCTAAGAATCGGTTGTCATAGGCCTCAAAGTAGTACTTGTTTTACGGTGAAATCTTGGAATTGCATCGAAAATATCTATGTCGACCTACGCACCGAAACAAGAAGGGAAGGGCACGAACGGTACATAGGAAGTTAGGGTGCATAGGTTAGATGATGGTATGTTCAATTACATTGCGTTCCCCAACCGTTAATATATGCTTACGGATGTGGCGTTAGGGACTGCTGGCGCTGATTTCAGCGAACTTCGAAACAAAGAAAGAGAAGTTTCCAATCCGCTATAGAATCGAGCTAGAGTTTTTCGCGGTTGTGGAATCAAATGCCTCACCCTAGAGAACCTAAATTTGAAGAAGTGGACCAAAAGAGAGTTTTTCTAAGATTCACTTGTCATAGGCCTCAAAGTAGCACTTGTTTAGAGTGAAATCTAGGAATTACATCGAAAATCTCTATGTTGAACTACGCATCGAAACAAGAAGGGGAACGACACGAAAGGTGCATAGGAAGTTAGGGTGGATAGGTTAGATGATGGTAGGATCAGTTACATTGCGTTACCCAACCGTTAATATATGTTTTTGGATGTGGCATTAGGGACTGCCGGGCCTGATTTCAGCGAACTCGAAACGAAGAAAGAGAAGTTTCCAATCCGCTATAGAATCGAGCTAGAGTTTTTTGGTTGTGGAATCAAATGCCTCACCCTAGAGAACATAAATTTGAAGAAGTGGACCCTTAGAGAGTTTTTCTAAGAATCAGTTGTCATAGGCCTCAAAGTAGTACTTGTTTACAGTGAAATCTTGGAATTGCATCGAAAATCTCTATGTCAACCTACGCACCGAAACAAGAAGGGAAGGGCACGAAGCGGTATATAGGAAGTTAGGGTGGATAGGTTAGATGATGGTAGGTTCAATTACATTGCGTTCCCCAACCGTTAATATATGTTTCTTTATGTGCCATTAGGGATCTTTGGCTGATTTCAGCCTTGAACTTCGAAACAAAGAAAGAGAAGTTTCCAATCCGCTATAGAATCGAGCTAGAGTTTTTTGCGGTTGTGGAATCAAATGCCTCACCCTAGAGAACATAAATTTGAAGAAGTGGACCCTTCGAGAGTTTTTCTAAGATTCACTTGTCATAGGCCTCAATGTAGCACTTGTTTAGAGTAAAATCTCGAAATTGCATCGAAAATCTCTATGTCGAACTACGTGCGAAACAAGATGGGGAACGGCACGAAAGGTACATAGGAAGTTAGGGTGGATAGGTTAGATGATGGTAGGATCAATTACATTCGTTCCCCAACCGTTAATATATGTTTTTGGATGTGGCATTAGGGATCTGCTGGCGCTGATTTCAGCGTGAATTTGAAACAAAGAGAAGTTTCCAATCCGGCTATAGAATCGAGCTAGAGTTTTTTGCGGTTGTGGAATCAAATGCCTCACCCTAGAAAACCTAAATTTGAAGAAGTGGACCATTAGAGTTTTTTCTAAGAATCGGTTGTCATAGGCCTCAAAGTAGTACTTGTTTACGGTGAAATCTTGGAATTGCATCGAAAATATCTATGTCGACCCATACGACCGAAACAAGAAGGGGAAGGGCACGAGAACGGTACATAGGAAGTTAGGGTGCATAGGTTAGATGATGGTATGTTCAATTACATTGCGTTCCCCAACCGTTAATATATGCTTACGGATGTGGCGTTAGGGGCTGGCGGGCGCTGATTTTCATGAACTCGAAACAAAGAAAGAGAAGTTTCAATCCACTATAGAATCGAGCTAGAGTTTTTTTAGCGGTTGTGGAATCAAATGCCTCACCCTAGAGAACCTAAATTTGAAGAAGTGGACCAAAAGAGAGTTTTTCTAAGATTCACTTGTCATAGGCCTCAAAGTAGCACTTGTTTAGAGTGAAATCTCGGAATTACATCGAAAATCTCTATGTTGAACTACGCAGAAACAAGAAGGGAACGACACGAAAGGTACATAGGAAGTTAGGGTGGATAGGTTAGATGATGGTAGGATCAATTACATTGCGTTACCCAACCGTTAATATATGTTTCGGATGTGGCATTAGGGATTGCGGCGCTGATTTCAGCGTGAACTTCGAAACAAAGAAAAAAGAAGTTTCCAATCCGCTATAGAATCGAGCTAGAGTTTTTCGCGGTTGTGGAATCAAATGCCTCACCCTAGAGAACATAAATTTGAAGAAGTGGACCCTTAGAGAGTTTTTCTAAGAATCAGTTGTCATAGGCCTCAAAGTAGTACTTGTTTCTTGTGAAATCTTGGAATTGCATCGAAAATCTTTATGTCAACCTACGCACCGAAACAAGGGGAAGGGCACAAGCGGTACATAGGAAGTTATGGTGGATAGGTTAGATGATGGTAGGTTCAATTACATTGCGTTCCCCAACCGTTAATATATCTTTCTTTACGTGGCATTAGGGGACTCCGGCGCTGATTTCAGCGCGAACTTCGAAACAAAAAAGAGAAGTTTCCAATCCGCTATAGAATCGAGCTAGAGTTTTTTGCGGTTGTGGAATCAAATGCCTCGCCCTAGAGAACATAAATTTGAAGAAGTGGACCCTTAGAGAGTTTTTCTAAGAATCAGTTGTCATAGGCCTCAAAGTAGTACTTGTTTACTGTGAAATCTTAGAATTGCATCGAAAATCTCTATGTCAACCTACGCACCGAAACAAGAAGGGGAAGGGCACAAACGGTACATAGGAAGTTATGGTGGATAGGTTAGATGATGGTAGGTTCAATTACATTGCGTTCCCCAACCGTTAATATATGTTTCTTTACGTGGCATTAGGGACTGCTGGCGCTGATTTCAGCGCGAACTCGAAACAAAGAAAGAGAAGTTTCCAATCCGCTATAGAATCGAGCTAGAGTTTTTTGCGGTTGTGGAATCAAATGCCTCACCCTAGAGAACATAAATTTGAAGAAGTGGACCCTTCGAGAGTTTTTCTAAGAATCACTTGTCATAGGCTTCAAAGTAGCACTTGTTTAGAGTAAAATCTCGAAATTGCATCAAAAATCTCTATGTCGAACTCATTACCAAAACAAGAAGGGGAACGGCACGAAAGGTACATAGGAAGTTAGGGTGGAAAGGTTAGATGATGGTAGGATCAATTACATTGCGTTCCCCAACCGTTAATATATGTTTTTGGATGTGGCATTAGGGACTGCTGGCGCTGATTTCAGCGTGAATTTGAAACAAAGAGAAGTTTCCAATCCGGCTATAGAATCGAGCTAGAGTTTTTTGCGGTTGTGGAATCAAATGCCTCACCCTAGAAAACCTAAATTTGAAGAAGTGGACCATTAGAGAGTTTTTCTAAGAATCGGTTGTCATAGGCCTCAAAGTAGTACTTGTTTACAGTGAAATCTTGGAATTGCATCAAAAATATCTATGTCGACCTACGCACCGAAACAAGAAGGGGAAGGGCACGAACGGTACATAGGAAGTTAGGGTGGATAGGTTAGATGATGGTATGTTCAATTACATTGCGTTCCCCAACCGTTAATATATGCTTACGGATGTGGCGTTAGGGGCTGCCGGGCGCTGATTTCAGCTTGAACTTCGAAACAAAGAAAGAGAAGTTTCCAATCCGCTATAGAATCGAGCTAGAGTTTTTCGCGGTTGTGGAATCAAATGCCTCACCCTAGAGAACCTAAATTTGAAGAAGTGGACCAAAAGAGAGTTTTTCTAAGATTCACTTGTCATAGGCCTCAATGTAGCACTTGTTTAGAGTGAAATCTCGAGGAATTGCATCGAAAATCTCTATTTCGAACTACGCATCGAAACAAGAAGGGAACGACACGAAAGGTACATAGGAAGTTAGGGTGCATAGGTTAGATGATGGTAGGATCAATTACATTGCGTTCCCCAACCGTTAATATATGTTTTTAGATGTGGCATTAGGCGCTGCGGGTGGTGCTGATTTCATCGGGAATTGAAACAAAGAGAAGTTTCCAATCCGGCTATAGAATCGAGTTAGAGTTTTTTTGCGGTTGTGGAATCAAATGCCTCACCCTAGAAAACCTAAATTTGAAGAAGTGGACCATTAGAGAGTTTTTCTAAGAATCGGTTGTCATAGGCCTCAAAGTAGTACTTGTTTAGAGTGAAATCTCGGAATTACATCGAAAATCTCTATGTTGAACTACGTACCGAAACAAGCAGGGGCGGCACGAAAGGTACATAGGAAGTTAGGGTGGATAGGTTAGATGATGGTAGGATCAATTACATTGCATTACCCAACCGTTAATATATGTTTACGGATGTGGCATTAGGGATTTCGGCGCTGATTTCAGCTTGAACTCGAAAAACAAAGAAAGAGAAGTTTCCAATCCGCTATAGAATCGAGCTAGAGTTTTTTCGCAGTTGTGGAATCAAATGTCTCACCCTAGAGAACATAAATTTGAAGAAGTGGACCCTTAGAGAGTTTTTCTAAGAATCATTTGTCATAGGCTTCAAAGTAGCACTTGTTTAGAGTAAAATCTCAAAATTGCATCGAAAATCTCTATGTCGAACTATGTACCGAAACAAGAAGGGGAACGGCACGAAAGGTACATAGGAAGTTAGGGTGGATAGGTTAGATGATGGTAGGTTCAATTACATTGCGTTCCCCAACCATTAATATATGTTTTTGGATGTGGCATTAGGGACTGCTGGCGCTGATTTCAAGCGTGAATTTGAAACAAAGAGAAGTTTCCAATCCGGCTATAGAATCGAGCTAGAGTTTTTGCGGTTGTGGAATCAAATGCCTCACCCTAGAAAACCTAAATTTGAAGAAGTGGACCATTAGAGAGTTTTTCTAAGAATCGGTTGTCATAGGCCTCAAAGTAGTACTTGGTTTACAGTGAAATCTTGGAATTGCATCGAAAATATCTATGTCGACCTACGCACCGAAACAAGAAGGGGAAGGGCACGAGCGGTACATAGGAAGTTAGGGTGCATAGGTTAGATGATGGTATGTTCAATTACATTGCGTTCCCCAACCGTTAATATATGCTTACGGATGTGGCGTTAGGGATTTGCTGGCGCGCTGATTTCAGCGCGAACTCGAAACAAAGAAAGAGAAGTTTCCAATCCACTATAGAATCGAGCTAGAGTTTTTCGCGGTTGTGGAATCAAATGCCTCACCCTAGAGAACCTAAATTTGAAGAAGTGGACCAAAAGAGAGTTTTTTTCTAAGATTCACTTGTCATAGGCGCAAAGTAGCACTTGTTTAGAGTGAAATCTCGGAATTACATCGAAAATCTCTATGTTGAACTACGTGCGAAACAAGAAGGGAAGCGACACGAAAGGTACATAGGAAGTTAGGGTGGATAGGTTAGATGATGGTAGGATCAATTACATTGCGTTACCCAACCGTTAATATATGTTTTACGCATGTGGCATTAGGGACTTTTTGGCGCTGATTTCAGCTGTGAACTCAAAAAACAAAGAAAGAGAAGTTTCCAATCCGCTATAGAATCGAGCTAGAGTTTTTCGCGGTTGTGGAATCAAATGCCTCACCCTAGAGAACATAAATTTGAAGAAGTGGACCCTTAGAGAGTTTTTCTAAGAATCAGTTGTCATAGGCCTCAAAGTAGTACTTGTTTCTTGTGAAATCTTGGAATTGCATCGAAAATCTTTATGTCAACCTACGCACCGAAACAAGGGGAAGGGCACAAACGGTACATAGGAAGTTATGGTGGATAGGTTAGATGATGGTAGGTTCAATTACATTGCGTTCCCCAACCGTTAATATATCTTTCTTTACGTGGCATTAGGGATTTGCTGGCGCTGATTTCAGCGCAAACTCGAAACAAAGAAAGAGAAGTTTCCAATCCGCTATAGAATCGAGCTAGAGTTTTTTGCGGTTGTGGAATCAAATGCCTCGCCCTAGAGAACATAAATTTGAAGAAGTGGACCCTTAGAGAGTTTTTCTAAGAATCAGTTGTCATAGGCCTCAAAGTAGTACTTGTTTCTTGTGAAATCTTAGAATTGCATCGAAAATCTCTATGTCAACCTACGCACCAAGAAACAAGAAGGGGAAGGGCACAAACAGTACATAGGAAGTTATGGTGGATAGGTTAGATGATGGTAGGTTCAATTACATTGCGTTCCCCAACCGTTAATATATGTTTCTTTACGTGGCATTAGGGACTCGCTTGGCTGATTTCATTGCGAACTCAAAAACAAAGAAAGAGAAGTTTCCAATCCGCTATAGAATCGAGCTAGAGTTTTTCGCGGTTGTGGAATCAAATGCCTCACCCTAGAGAACCTAAATTTGAAGAAGTGGACCAAAAGAGAGTTTTTCTAAGATTCACTTGTCATAGGCCTCAATGTAGCACTTGTTTAGAGTGAAATCTCGGAATTGCATCGAAAATCTCTATGTCGAACTACGTCACCGAAACAAAAGGGGGAACGACACGAAAGGTACATAGGAAGTTAGGGTGCATAGGTTAGATGATGGTAGGATCAATTACATTGCGTTCCCCAACCGTTAATATATGTTTTTAGATGTGGCATTAGGCTTTGCTGGTGCTGATTTCATCGGGAATTGAAACGAAGAGAAGTTTCCAATCCGGCTATAGAATCGAGTTAGAGTTTTTTTTTGCGGTTGTGGAATCAAATGCCTCACCCTAGAAAACCTAAATTTGAAGAAGTGGACCATTAGAGAGTTTTTCTAAGAATCGGTTGTCATAGGCCTCAAAGTAGTACTTGTTTAGAGTGAAATCTCGGAATTACATCGAAAATCTCTATGTTGAACTACGTACCCGAAACAAGCGGGCGCGACACGAAAGGTACATAGGAAGTTAGGGTGGATAGGTTAGATGATGGTAGGATCAATTACATTGCATTACCCAACCGTTAATATATGTTTTACGGATGTGGCATTAGGGACTGCTTTGGCGCTGATTTCAGCTTGAACTCGAAACAAAGAAAGAGAAGTTTCCAATCCGCTATAGAATCGAGCTAGAGTTTTTTCGCGGTTGTGGAATCAAATGTCTCACCCTAGAGAACATAAATTTGAAGAAGTGGACCCTTAGAGTTTTTCTAAGAATCAGTTGTCATAGGCCTCAAAGTAGTACTTGTTTCTTGTGAAATCTTAGAATTGCATCGAAAATCTCTATGTCAACCTACGCACCGAAACAAGAAGGGGAAGGGCACAAACGGTACATAGGAAGTTATGGTGGATAGGTTAGATGATGGTAGGTTCAATTACATTGCGTTCCCCAACCGTTAATATATGTTTCTTTTACGTGGCATTAGGGATTCTTTGGCGCTGATTTCAGCGCGAACTCAAAAACAAAGAAAGAGAAGTTTCCAATCCGCTATAGAATCGAGCTAGAGTTTTTTTTTGCGGTTGTGGAATCAAATGCCTCACCCTAGAGAACATAAATTTGAAGAAGTGGACCCTTCGAGAGTTTTTCTAAGAATCACTTGTCATAGGCTTCAAAGTAGCACTTGTTTAGAGTAAAATCTCGAAATTGCATCAAAAATCTCTATGTCGAACTACGTACCAAAACAAGAAGGGGAACGGCACGAAAGGTACATAGGAAGTTAGGGTGGATAGGTTAGATGATGGTAGGATCAATTACATTGCGTTCCCCAACCGTTAATATATGTTTCTGGATGTGGCATTAGGGACTGCTGGCGCTGATTTCAGCGCGAATTCGAAACAAAGAGAAGTTTCCAATCCGGCTATAGAATCGAGCTAGAGTTTTTTGCGGTTGTGGAATCAAATGCCTCACCCTAGAAAACCTAAATTTGAAGAAGTGGACCATTAGAGAGTTTTTCTAAGAATCGGTTGTCATAGGCCTCAAAGTAGTACTTGTTTTAAAGTGAAATCTTGGAATTGCATCAAAAATATCTATGTCGACCTACGCACCGAAACAAGAAGGGGAAGGGCACGAACGGTACATAGGAAGTTAGGGTGGATAGGTTAGATGATGGTATGTTCAATTACATTGCGTTCCCCAACCGTTAATATATGCTTCTGGATGTGGCGTTAGGGACTGCTGGCGCTGATTTCAGCGCGAACTCGAAACAAAGAAAGAGAAGTTTCCAATCCGCTATAGAATCGAGCTAGAGTTTTTCGCGGTTGTGGAATCAAATGCCTCACCCTAGAGAACCTAAATTTGAAGAAGTGGACCAAAAGAGAGTTTTTCTAAGATTCACTTGTCATAGGCCTCAATGTAGCACTTGTTTAGAGTGAAATCTCGGAATTGCATCGAAAATCTCTATGTCGAACTACGTACCGAAACAAGAAGGGGAACGACACGAAAGGTACATAGGAAGTTAGGGTGCATAGGTTAGATGATGGTAGGATCAATTACATTGCGTTCCCCAACCGTTAATATATGTTTTTAGATATGGCATTAGGCACTGCTGGTGCTGATTTCATCGGGAATTCGAAACAAAGAGAAGTTTCCAATCCGGCTATAGAATCGAGTTAGAGTTTTTTGCGGTTGTGGAATCAAATGCCTCACCCTAGAAAACCTAAATTTGAAGAAGTGGACCATTAGAGAGTTTTTCTAAGAATCGGTTGTCATAGGCCTCAAAGTAGTACTTGTTTAGAGTGAAATCTCGGAATTACATCGAAAATCTCTATGTTGAACTACGTACCGAAACAAGCAGGGGAACGGCACGAAAGGTACATAGGAAGTTAGGGTGGATAGGTTAGATGATGGTAGGATCAATTACATTGCATTACCCAACCGTTAATATATGTTTCTGGATGTGGCATTAGGGACTGCTGGCGCTGATTTCAGCGCGAACTCGAAACAAAGAAAGAGAAGTTTCCAATCCGCTATAGAATCGAGCTAGAGTTTTTCGCGGTTGTGGAATCAAATGTCTCACCCTAGAGAACATAAATTTGAAGAAGTGGACCCTTAGAGAGTTTTTCTAAGAATCATTTGTCATAGGCTTCAAAGTAGCACTTGTTTAGAGTAAAATCTCAAAATTGCATCGAAAATCTCTATGTCGAACTATGTACCGAAACAAGAAGGGGAACGGCACGAAAGGTACATAGGAAGTTAGGGTGGATAGGTTAGATGATGGTAGGATCAATTACATTGCGTTCCCCAACCGTTAATATATGTTTACGGATGTGGCATTAGGGACTCTTGGCAGCGATTTCATTGTAGTCGAAACAAAGAGAAGTTTCCAATCCGGCTATAGAATCGAGCTAGAGTTTTTTGCGGTTGTGGAATCAAATGGCTCACCCTAGAAAACCTAAATTTGAAGAAGTGGACCATTAGAGAGTTTTTTTGAGAATCAGTTGTCATAGGCCTCAAAGTAGTACTTGTTTCAAAGTGAAATCTTGGAATTGCATTGAAAATCTCTATGTCGACCCTACATACCGAAACAAGAAGGGGAAGGGCACGAACGATACATAGGAAGTTAGGGTGGATAGGTTAGATGATGGTAGGTTCAATTACATTGCGTTCCCCAACCGTTAATATATGTTTACGGATGTGGCATTAGGGAATTTTGGCACCGATTTCAAAGTGTGAACTCGAAACAAAGAAAGAGAAGTTTCCAATCCGCTATAGAATCGAGCTAGAGTTTTTCGTGGTTGTGGAATCAAATGCCTCACCCTAGAGAACCTAAATTTGAAGAAGTGGACCATAACAGAGTTTTTCTAAGATTCACTTGTCATAGGCCTCAATGTAGCACTTGTTTAGAGTGAAATCTCGAATTGCATCGAAACTCTCTATGTCGAACTACGTCACCGAAACAAGAAGGGAAGCGACACGAAAGGTACATAGGAAGTTAGGGTGGATAGGTTAGATGATGGTAGGATCAATTACATTGCGTTCCCCAACCGTTAATATATGTTTTTGGATGTGGCATTAGGGACTGCTGGCGCTGATTTCAGCGCGAATTCGAAACAAAGAGAAGTTTCCAATCCGGCTATAGAATCGAGCTAGAGTTTTTTGCGGTTGTGGAATTAAATGCCTCACCCTAGAAAACCTAAATTTGAAGAAGTGGACCATTAGAGAGTTTTTCTAAGAATCAGTTGTCATAGGCCTCAAAGTAGTACTTGTTTATATTTTTTCAGGGATTAAACAGGAAAAGCCTAGAGTTTGCAAGGCATATGAAGCATAAACATGTTCTAAACATACTCCAAGATGGCAGCACTGCAAAGAGCTTGTCGAGACGATCGAAACGGATATATTGTTCGCTATAATCAGAGTCGAGAATCAAAAGATATCACTGCAGAGGAGAGTTCACTAAAAGCGGTCATAACTTTCTCATCGGACTCCATTTTCAGTGAACCACCCCTCTCGGAAAGCTATCGACAAGATCTACGCAACCATGGTGGTTTGGGCTCAAAGGCCAAGGTGGGCCCGCGGCCGCTCTGGCCCATGACCGCGGTCGCCCTCCTGTGGGGCCCACTCGGGGCCTGCTTCCTAGGTCGGTTGTAAGCGCCATTGAGGAGCAATCTAGTCCATCTAGCAAGGTCGGTTTGATCCAAGGGTTTGGTGAATCGTCCGGGGCTATATAACAAGACCCCCTGACCCTTGGGTGAAACCCTAATTCATTATCAATAGGCTGAGGCCCTGAGTCTCCCCCTAGGTCTAGACTAGAACTAGAACTAGATGAGCTAGTATTAAGAGGGATTAGATCTCATTAGATCTAGTCTTTAGAATAAGAGAGATAGAGAGAGGGAAGGAACCTGAGGAGGTGCCGGCCTGTCGGTGCTACCTCTACAACTTGTACCTCGGTGGAAGTTAACCTACATTTGGAGTTACTCTGGTAATCTACTTCTTCTTTTAGTAAGCATCATTGTTTATATTGTTCTTCTGATCTGTGGGTCTCTTTTGAGTACTTTAATCTATTGCAATAGATTGGAGTAATATTCGTAGTGCAAGCGTGGTGTTTGGGCTCGGGTATCTCGTTAGATTCATCCTATATTCAGTTGGTGGTAGATCATGATTTGTGATAGCCCTCTAGTTGGATGACCAAGTAGTTGGGTGTCGTTGATCCTTTGTATTCCCCATCCCGTCAGCGTAGGACTTGTGGGATTTATCTCTAGAGCGAATCATCCTTTGTTGGTGTTTCTCCCTATGTGATGTCCCTAGATAGAACAGTAGAAGGCAAGTTTACTACGAGTAGGATCAGATATCTTAGTAATCATCTCTATACTTTCAACCTTCTTAGGTCTTGTGCTACTCTGGGTTAAGATTAGATCTTAGTCTCCCTCACACGTTTTCCTGTGGATACGATATTTAAAACCCTCCAGTGAAGGCTACAACGGTATCCGTGCGCTTGCGGATTATACAATCTTCAATATTTACGTGGGCATAACAAATACCAACAAGCTTTTCGGCGCCGTTCTCGGGAAACGGTTGCTGAGTTGACTTTGAATCTACCTTATCCTTGTATCATATTCTTTTATTCTTTTATCCCTTTTATTCTTTACTTTTCTTTTTCATTATGTATTCCACGCCTATCTATAAATATCATCTGCGTACAAGCGAAAGCTTTAGGACGCCACAATCTTCAGAACCTATCTTAACATCGTCCTATGAGCTACCCTTAGGTTATATAAGATTGGTTCAGAAACTAGCCTTCTCAGGAGAGGGCGAGGCCAACCCATATTCACACCTACAAGAGTTTGAGCAAATTCTGGATTGTCTTCGTATAGAAGGCATATCCGATAATACCTTACGCTGGAAGTTCTTTCCATACTCTTTGACAGGAAAAGCTAAACAGTGGTATTACCTGAACGTAGAGAAAGTGAATGGAGATTGGGGAACATTGTGCACCAATTTTTATCTAAATTTCTTTCCCACCTATCGAGTGGCCGCCTTCGTGTAGAAATTCTAACTTTTAAACAACACAAAGAAGAGTCTCTTCTTTGCAGCATGGGAGCGTTTCAATGTCCTTACCACTACATGCCCAAACCTTGGTATTCCACCCAGTCTTCCTTCAACATGTTTATTTAGGTCTTACTAAGGAAGATGCGAGATGACCTTAATGCAGCTTCAGGAGGTTCATTCCTCCATCTGCCTGCTAGAGAAGCAATAGTTCTCGTGGACAGATATAGTGGATACTCCACCTCCCTAGTACTTTTCGAGAAAAAGGAAGAAGAGGAAATTACGATAGCTAATTCACAACAATTCCAATCCCAAAATTTAGCTATCCACCACGAACCATCAACATCCCAAAATCCCCCAAAGGAAGAAGAAATTTCACCTTTGAAAGATCCTGTTGAACCTACCCTTAGGGATTATGGGAGAGCAATAAATTCTTGTTCATACAAGAGATCTCCAAGTGACTATAATTCAGATTCTTTTAAGGAGATGAATCTTTTTGAACAAGCTTATTCTTTTAAAAGACATTGGGAGAAACCCAAAGATGGCATGTCTGATCATGTCATAGAAGGAGAGCAAAGCTATCTAGAAGACAACCTAATCTTCTCCCTTTCTATGCCTAAACAAGATGACCTATTCGAACCTATCTCTAAACCCATCCTTGACCCCGATGAATCCACATATCCCTACTTCTTTGAGACTCATGATGATCCTAGAAATTCACCAAAACAACCCATGTTTAGGAATCATCAAGACCACCAAGAAGACCAACAACAATGGCTTGAAAGTACTAATAACATATGTGCCACAGCCATTGATTTGATGGACGAGATTTTAGATGAAATCAGCCCGAGAGACACCAACCCAAGGAATCCCTTAGATAACTATGATAAATTAACCTTGGAGTTTGAGAAGGAAGGTGACATCAGTGAGCATGAGAGCTGCTTTATAGACACTTCATCTAGTCCATGTTCACATGATAAACTTCCTAAATCACCTAGTCTCTCTATCACTATCACATGCAAAATCTTCAACCCCCTTATTCTCTTTCCTCCTATTGATTTTGAAAAGTTGGTTGTGGATGTGTTCATCTACCACAAATATTCCAGATCCCGAATCTTGAGGCAGATTGATTTTAGAAGGGAAACCACTTTGTCATCATGAATCATAATTCAATAGTTTCCCAAGGACGAGCTTGCTGTCCTAAAACAAGCATTTCTTGAGAAATAACATGAGTGTTTACCTATTTGCTATAAAACCCTTGTGAAATGAGCATAGAGATATAAATGAGGAAATATTCCTTGGGGTATTTTTGTCGCTAACCATTTCAGCTCTAGAGCAAGGAGAACGAAGGATGACAATGTAAGGTATGTCCAACCAATCATTTGTGAGCATAAAATCACGATGCATAGAAATATTCCTTATCATGTTGCTACACTATTTGGTTGTCTCTACCTTAACGACATGCTAAAAAAAAGAAGAAGAATCATGTTCTTCATCTCTGTTTGAATAAATCTCTTTAATGTTTTCATGTTACCATACTCTACTATGTTATATGATTTGGTTTTGATGTACTTTCAAACACCTTTTTAAATTAGGCATGGTGCTTAGTTTATGTTGTGTTCCCAAATTAAGTTAGACAAGGTGTCTAGTTTGATTTTTGAACCAAAGGTGTGCTGATTTTACTTCTAAAGGTTTTTAAATTAAGCGTGGTGCTTAGGTTAAAATGCCTTCCTAAATCAAATTAGACGTGGTGTCTAGGTTGATTTTTGAACCAATAGTATATTGTAATAGATCTTGGTATATTTTGTTGGACTAACCCTTGTAGAAAAGAAGAAACTCTCAAATAAGCTTGGGGAGGTCCCGAGATGGACTCAAAGTGAGAAGAAGCAAGATACAACAAATCTTTCACAAGGAAGAAGCGCATGGATAAAGGAACTTTATGGAATAAAAAAGACAAGTTAGGAAGAAGCTACATAAGAGGCCAAATAAGGAAAGCTTCAAGCAAAAGGAAAGGACCACCACAAGTTGTTAAGGTGCCAGCATGCTCCAACAAGAAAGGTAACATCTTGAGGTAAGTTGTCAATAAATAAGCTTTCCCTTAATTACGGCATGATCATAAATAAAGAACCAAACATGTTAGAGTAACACCCTTGCTTGATCCGTTTTCATTAGCTCAACATGTTTCGTTAAGTTGTTCCTAACACCACTCTCTTCTCATAGTCCCAATCATATAAGCAAAAATATTACAACATTCATGTTTCATCTTCTAATCTTGCCACCCTAATTAGGATTAATCACAATATATAATACATCAAATACATCTTGTTCAATGTGCCTGAGGTTTTAAAGAAGAATGAATTTTTTGGTTCTGTTGGTGTTTTTCCCACCCTTGGGGGCCCATGCACTTGATCTCTACCTTGTCTTTGCAAACAGGACACACTTCGAGCAAAATGTTGAGGAGTTTGTCACTCCCCAAATTTCTATAAGTGAATGTCCTAAACCATAAAGCGGGCAAACGAAACAAGAAGCTGCCAACCCCCACTATCAAATTTTCACTTCAAAATGTTGGACCAGCAATAGCACATGGGTGACACCATCTTCAGAATCACCATTTCAGGAGATGCACCTACCAAGATCAGATGATGCACTTAAGGAATTAACAAGGTAAGTAGTCTTGTTCAGGGGACTTAAAACACTAAACCCTCGCCGAAAGGTAAGATCGGGAGTTATCCATATTTAATGCATATCCTATTTAATTCTTTGCATAATCATTTTCCTTTAGCATATTTAAATTTTCGCATTAGCATTGCATTGAAAATTTCTAAAGCCCCATGTGAATAATCTTGTGGTGTGTAACAACCCATAAGGATATTCACCATGGTGGCCTAAAAAAATAATTATGCATTCATCTAGTTGCATTTGCATCATAGTTCTTTGCATGCATATAAATTTATAAAACTCCAAAAATATTTTCCTGCTAAAGTTGAATAATCGTGATCCATCTCTAGGCACATGAAGCCTATGTGGCCAACCACTAATGCCTAATCTGTTCCACTAGCTTTGTTGTCTATTTGAGTTCAGCAGATTCAAAAGGGAGAGAGACATGATAGGATGACACCCTCAAATCCTTTGTCTACCTCAACTTCCACATCATCAACCCGACATTCCAATCTAGCTTGGGGAGAGCACCCCCGTTATCCCGATAAGTACCTTTTTCCTATGTTTTAATATTAGCTAGATATGTTTGCTTTATTAAAAAAGAAATAAAAAGATGTATAACCATAGAAAAATAAATAAAAAGTTTAGGCTATATATATAATATAATATTCGTGTGATCTTTAGGTTTGAGAATAAATAAATAGAAGGAGTGTACCAAAGGTTACTTTTCTATCAAAATAAAATGAACTCTGAAGCTAATTCTAATGCATGGAAATGATGAATAGTTGCTCCGTCGTAATTCCTTTCAAGTACCTAGCTTTCAAGCTTACTTTCTCTTGAGCCTTTAAATGCAAAACTGCTTTGACTTGAGATTTGCTCTGAACCTGAAACCTGTGTGTAGCAAATGCTTGCTCTAAAGTCTAGGTGATTGACGGATATGATATATGAAAGTTTGAGCTGCTATTTATCTTACTCCTAGTGACACTAGATTTACGGAGATTTATCTTTTGAAAATTATAAAATGCACATGATAAGTTCTTGTATGACAGAGTGTTAAACCTCCTACCACAGCCATATATACATGCTCTTTAGATAGGAAAACCCTTTTCGATATATATAGGCTGCTTACTTTGCATTGAGTTTGGTCAATCTTTGTCGATCCTTAGGAAATTGTCATTCTGCTGATCACGTACACTCCACCTCATACCTCCTCATACCACCTCACTTCACTCTATTCCACTTGCATATATGCTACTTCTACCCTGGAAGTAAGCATCCACCACACACACCCACCATATGCATCCATCATATACCCACCAAAAATGTTCCACTCAATCCTAGGAGAGAACAACCAAAAATATTCCTTACACCCATCCATTCAGCCAACAATCTTATAAAGCTCCATTACTCTTGTCTATCTCTCAAAAGTTATTACAAAAGAGATTTGGGTTGTATTCAAAAAAAAAAGAGAAGAAAGGGGAGATGAAAATGGACAAGTGTCCTACGGGCGAGTAGAGCCTACCTCCCTAAAAAAGAGAAGAATAAAGGAGAGTAAAAAATGGACAAGTGTCCGCTATGAAAACAATGGGTACTTAGATGCCCGCCTCTCCATGAAAAAAAAAAGAAAGAAATAAAAAGAAAGAATATGCAACCTAGGTTCTCTCAAGTGTTTCCAAGTTTCAAGAGAGATGATTTTTCAAGGAGCTAAAGTAGAATTAGGCTTTCCCTCATTGCATTCATTACATTCGCCTCATACACCTACCACTATATTCATTCCACTACACCATACACATGCACATGCAGTATGACTCGTGACTTTGGATCCATTGCTTGAACTTACAATATATGCTTAGTAAGTAGATTTAGTTTTCCCCCACCTATAAACTCCACATATAAGCTTTAGATATAGGGTGAGAGAGAAGAAGGCATTGTGTCCTACGGCCTTAGTCCAAAAATACCACATATTATGAGAGAAAGGCAAAACAACCTTATTGCCTTAGTGAGGATCCACCAATACCACAAAAAGAGAGACATGAAAGGGTCATACAAAAGGAACTTTGAGTTTTATTTTGAAAACTAGCAAAAACTCCGGAATGATGGTTGAACAAAGAGTCCGAGACATGGTGTGCTTGACTTGATTGTTCTATCTTTCAATTGCCCAAGATCCCAAGAAAACGCTATAAGCTCCACGGTTAAAAGGTAATATGGGTAAGTTGAAGGTTGAAAAGGTTTATTTTAATCAGGAAGAGAAATTTTATTTGAAAGCATGTGTACTTTTGAAGCGTGAAAGCGTTGCAGCAACTCCCGATCCATTGCTAAGTTTGGCTTTGTTGGGGACTAACAAAGGGCAAGCTTGGGGGAGCTTGTTGACATCTCTTATAACATAAAATATAGAGGGTTTTTTTAAAACTGAAATAAGGGCTTAAAATGAATATCAACATGGTATAGGGGCTTTACTAACATAATTCCACGAGTTTTGGTGATTTATATATTTTCAGGGATTAAACAGAAAAAGCCTAGAGTTTGCAAGGCATATGAAGCATAAACATGTTCTAAACATATTCCAAGATGGCACCATTGCAAAGAGCTTGTCTAAACAATCAAAACAGATATATTGTTCGCTATAATCGAGTCCACAGAATCAAAAGATATCACTGCAGAAAGGCAGAGTTCACTAAAAAACGGTCATAACTTTCTCATCCAGGACTCCGTTTTCCAGTGAACCACCCCTCTCTCTGGAAAGCTATCGACAAGATCTATGCAACCATGATGGTTTGGGCTCAAAGGCCAAGGTGGGCCCGCGGCCGCCCTGGCCCATGACCGCGGCCGCCCTCTGTGGAGCCCGAGTGGGCTGCTTCCTAGGTCGGTTGTGAAGATCTCTTGTTTGGTTTTGGATAATTAGTGACACCTAAGGACTAATCTCTCGATGCTAAGTGTTTGACTAGATTGGAGATTGGTTGTGCCGGAGTTGGTGCATTTCGATCATGGAGGATGGATCGAGGTGATCCAAAAGATGATCAAGCATGCAACTCGGTGGAGTTTCGGAGATCAATTGTCCCCAAGGCAAAGGTATAACCGTAGGGCTTTTGATTTCACACCCAAGACACCATAGAGGGTGTGGGTGATTATAGGATCGATAAGACGTACTATAAAGAGGGAAAACTTTCGTACATATCGATCCTCACGTGCCTTTAGGTTCAAGATTCATATGCATGCATTCTAACCTAAAGAGCTAACTCTGCGCTTGATGAAAATGTTTTCAAAATGCTAACACATGGTGTCGAGGTGTTCTTCGACGTCTCGGCAACAAGAAACAAGTGACGGAAGTCGGTTTGGAGCAAAGGCGAAGGAACGACGAAGAAATGACGAAAATTCGCGGCTCGAGGCGGCCGGACGCGTGTGGACCGGACAGCGGACAGGAAGCATGCAAAATCGGCCGGGGACGCACCGGTGTGTGGTTCCGGTCAAAAGAACAGAGCATGTTTTTCGTGGTCTATTTCGGGAGTGACCGGACGCATGCACCGGAAGCATGACCGGACGCATGATTCCCCGACGGGCGACGCATGCCAGGGGTTCTAAATTTGGCATGTTGGGTTTTGTCGGTTGTGGCCGGACTCATCGACCAGGACTCATGCATGAGTCCGGTCGGCGCATCCGGCCGGCCCCAGGAATTGCATGTTCCTCCCCAACGGCTCCATTTTTAGGTGGAGCCTATTTATACCCCTTTGGCCGGCCATTGCTCCCTCTCTTGGACATTTGAATCACTCCTAACACCTTTGAGCAAGCAAGCAAGCCTCCCTCCTCTCTCATTCTTGATTTGAGCTTCATTCTTGAGAGAAGAGTTGATCCTAGTGCATTGCATCGAGTTCTTGCATCTAGAGGCACTTGGGGATCGTTGTGAGCCGGTTGGTTTCTTGTTTCTCTTGGAGACACCGCTCCTAGCCGGCTTGGTGATTTGGTGGAGTTGTTGGCAAGAAGAGGAGATTGTTTCTTGGCCACCTCCGGGCGAAATTGTGAGAGGATCACGCACTCCTCGTCGGGAAGACAAAGTGCAAGGAATACATTGCTCGTGTCTTGGGTACCTCACTTGTGAGTGGTGTGTTGAGGCTAGCAAGGGCACCGCCTAGCTCAAACACCATCCTTGTGTTGGTCGGCTGTAGGAGACTAGCTTGTCGGTGTACAAGTGAACTCCGGGTGAACAAATTGACTTGTTCATTGTCTCGGTGTGTGGATCATCACCTTCATGTGATTGATTGTTCATCTTGTTCCCGGTGATTGGTTGACATCCTCTACGAGTTGGTATATCGCTCTTACTCTTGTATTTACCTTCCTAGTTTACTTTGAGTAGAGAGCTAGCACTTGCTTTGTATAGTTGTTCTTGCTAGCATAAGGACCATATTAGGATTGCTCACTAGATAGAGTAGTGACATAGACTTTGTGTGACTTAGAGATCATAGAAATATTTAGTCTTGTCACTAGAAGGCTTGCAAGACCACTAGAGCTAGTGCAAACCGCTTTTTCGCCATTTGTCATACTAACCGGTTTGTTTAGTGAGTTTGTAGAAAATTTTTATAGGCTATTCACCCCCCCTCTAGCCATCTAGGACCTTACAAGTGGTATCGGAGCAGTGGTCACCGTTTTAGAAGGCTTAACAACCTCCGGTGTGAAGCATGGCTACTATTGTATTCAACAATGTTGGGGGAAAGCCTCCTTTCTTTGATGGGGTCAAGAATTTTGACTATTGAAAGCGATGCATGAGAATGTACTTGGGATCAATCAATGACCAAGTATGGGAAGTGATCGAGAAGGATTTTGTCATCCTAGATCCTACCAACCTCACTCCCACCGACAAGATCCACAAACAATGCAACACAATGGCATTGAGCACTCTTTACAAGGGTATGGATGTCAAGGTATTTGAAGGCATCAAGGATCTTGAGAAGGCAAGTGAAGTATGGGAGAAGCTATGTGAGACCTATGAGGGCACCAAGGTGGTAAAAAGTGCCAAATTGTATGTTCTCAAAAGTGAATTTGAGAATTTCAAGATGAAGAAAGATGAGAGCATACCGGATACATTCCATAGGCTCCAAGTGATTGTCAATGACCTCAAGGCACTAGGAGTGAAGACATTGGATAGAGACTTTGGGCACAAATTCTTGATGTGCTTGCCCAAGAGATTTGCCATGTTGAGGAAGATTCTCTTTAGAGGTGCATTGGACACCATGACACCTAGTGACTTGCTTGGTGAAGTGCTAACCGATGAGCAAGTCGATGGCATGGAAGATGAGGAAGAGAAGGAAGATGACAAGAACAAGAAGGTTGTGGCATTCAAGGCCGCCACCACCTCATCCAAGGCTAAGGGCAAGTCCAAGGCTCAAGAAGAAGATGATGAGGAAGTGAATCTTGATGAGATTGATCAAGAGTTTGCTATGTTTGTGAGGAAATTTAGCAAAGTCTTGAAAAGCAAGAAGTTTGGGCAAGGCTCTAGAAGAAGAAATGATTTATCCAAGGGCAATGAAGAGCCAAGAAAGTGCTTTGAGTGTGATAGCCCTTATCACATCCTTGCCGATGGCCCAATCAAGAAAGAGAAAGAGAAGATGAAGGCATACAAGGGTGGCAAGACAAACAAGAAAAGCAAGACCATGACATTCAAGAAGACAAATGATGGTACTTTTGTTTGTTCTTGGGATAGTGATGGCTCCTCCGATGAAGAGGAAGAGAAGCCCAAGGCCATGAGTGCTATTGGCCAATACAAGAAGTCATCTCTCTTTGGCTCATCACCTTCATGCTTCATGGCTAAGGCCACTAAGGTATCATTGTATGAGCATGAAGAACTAAATGCTAATGAAGTAAAATATGATAGTGATGATGATGATGATGATGAATATGAACCCACTAGAGATGATCTTCTAGAGATGCTTAAGCAAACTCATATCATGCTTAAGACTAAGGACAAGGAATGTAAAGCTTTGCAAAAGAGTGTAAAAACTCTTGAGCAAAACTTTAGTGAGCTAGAGGCCACCCATGAGGGTCTAAAGGAAGACCATAGGGAATTGGAGCTAGCTCATACAAGGCTTCAAAAAGCCCATGCCTTGCTCTTAGAAAAGAATGATAGAGCATGCTCAATCATCAAGAAGGATGTTGGTTCAACATGTGACATCATAGATGAACCATTCTTGGTTGATGTTGAAGAACCATCTATTCCTTCCACATCCACATCAACCCACTCAAGCTCCACTAATAGTGATGGAGTAATTTTAGACTCATCATTAAAGGTTGAGAATGAGACTCTCAAAAGAGAGGTGGATGAGCTTACCCACTCCTTGAGGAAGGCATATGGTGGGGATGCCCGCTTGCTAAAGTGCTTGGGTAGCCAAAGGTTTTCCCTTAACAAGGAAGGCTTAGGCTATGTCCCCAAGAAAGGCAAGAAGGCCTTTGCTACTCCAAAGCCTAGCTTTGTGAAGAGCAATGGGTCCTATTGCATTAGATGCAAGCAAGTGGGGCATCAAGAGCAAAAAATGTGCTAAAATGAACACTAGCAACAATAAGGCAACAAAAGTGCATTCCATCACCTTTGATTCCTATTATATGCTTACCAAGGGTGAGAAGGGTGTCAAGGCAAAGTTCGTTGGTTCACCCATTGTTGGCCCAAAGAAGAAGGCAATTTGGGTACCAAAGGCTTTGGTTGCTAACCTCCAAGGACCCAAGGGAAAATGGGTACCTAAATCTTTCTTATTTGCTTGTAGGTGAATTACAAGATTGGAGGGAATCATTGGATTCTTGATAGTGGGTGCACTCAACATATGACCGGTGATGCAAGAAAGTTCAACATTATTGATTCAACTCAAGAGAATGGCAAGCCTATTACATTTGGTGATAGCAAAAGTGGCAAGATTCAAGGCATAGGCAAGATTGCAATAACTAATGATTTGACCTTATCAAATGTGGCACTAGTGGACATATTGAAGTACAATTTGCTTTCGGTGGCACAAATTTGTGATCTTGGTTACAAGTGCATCTTTGGTGAAGATAGTGTTGAGATAGTGAATACAAAAGACTCAAGCTTGATCTTCAAGGGAATAAGATTTGACAACCTCTACCTTGTGGATTTTGGTGCTAGTGAGACTCAAATTAGTGCATGCTTGATATCACAATCTAGCATGGGTTGGCTATGGCATAGAAGACTTGGTCATGTTGGCATGAAGCAACTCAATAAGTTAGTGACACATGATCTAGTAAGAGGCTTGAAGGATGTTCACTTTGACAAGGACAAGCTATGTAGTGCATGTCAAGCCGGCAAGCAAGTTGCCAACACTCATCCAAAGAAGAGCTTCATGAGTACTTGCAAGGCATTTGACTTGATCCATATTGACTTGTTTGGCCCAACCGCATACACAAGCATTGGTGGCAACAAGTATGGATTTGTGATTGTGGATGACTATACAAGATTCACTTGGGTGTTCTTTCTCAATGACAAGAGTGATGTGTATTCATTGTTCAAGACATTTCTCAAGAGAGTGCACAATGAATTTGACATCATAGTGAAGAAAGTGAGAAGTGACAATGGAAGTGAGTTCAAGAACACAAGAGTTGATGAGCTATGTGATGACTATGGAATCATGCATCAACTTTCGGCCAAGTACACACCACAATCAAATGGCCTAGTTGAGAGAAAGAATAGGACTCTCATTGAGATGGCAAGATCAATGCTTAGTGAATACAATGTGAGTCAATCATTTTGGGCCGAAGCAATCAACACCGCATGCCACTACATCAATAGATTGTATTGCCATCCCATGATGAACAAGACACCTTATGAGCTATTGAATGGAAGAAAGCCAACCATTGCATACTTTAGAGTATTTGGATGCAAATGCTACATATTGAAGAAGGGTGCAAGAGTTGGCAAGTTTGACAAAAGGTGTGATGAGGGGTTCCTACTTGGGTATTCCACCACAAGCAAAGCATATAGAGTGTGGAACAACTCAAGTGGTGTATTGGAAGAAGTCCATGATGTTGAATTTGATGAAACCAATGGGTCTCAAGATGAAGATGAGAACCTCAATGATGTTAGTGGAACTCAATTGGTGAATGCCATGAGGGGCATGGACATTGGTGATATTAGGCCAACTCAAGTTGATGATGACAAAGATGAAGTGCAAATAACTCAAGCTAGTGGTGCTCAAGTTCAAGATCAACAACAAGCTAGTACATCATCTCAAGCAACAACAAGTGATCAACCTAGCTCAAGCAATCAAGTTCCAATACTCCAAAGCTCAAGTGTTGCTAGAGATCACCCAATTGATCAAATTGTTGGTGACATTGCAAGTGGAGTACAAACAAGAGGAAGACTTGCGGCATTTTGTGAACACTTTGCTTTTGCCTTGAAGGATGAAGAATGGGTGATTGCAATGCAAGAGGAGCTCAACAACTTTGATAGAAACAAGGTTTGGGAATTGGTAGAGAGACCAAAAGACTACAATGTCATTGGAACTAAATGGGTTTTCAAGAACAAGCAAGATGAAGATGGCATTGTTGTGAGAAACAAAGCAAGACTAGTTGCACAAGGTTACACTCAAGTAGAGGGTCTTGACTTTGGTGAAACTTATGCTCCGGTTGTAAGATTAGAGGCAATTAGAATTCTATTGGCCTATGCATGTGCTCACAACATCAAGCTCTATCAAATGGATGTCAAAAGTGCTTTTCTCAATGGATTCATCAATGAGCTAGTGTATGTTGAGCAACCATCCGGTTTTGAAGATTACCATCATTCCAACCATGTATACAAGTTGAACAAGGCATTGTATGGGTTGAAGAAAGCACCTAGAGCATGGTATGAGAGGTTGAGAGACTTCTTACTCAAGAAAGGCTTCAAGATGGGCAAAGTTGACACTACTCTCTTCACCAAGAAGATTGGAAAGGATTTGTTTGTCATGCAAATATATGTTGATGATATCATCTTTGGATCAACAAATCAAGAGTATTGTGAAGAGTTTGCCAAGATGATGGCAAAAGAGTTTGAAATGTCTATGCTTGGAGAGCTCACATATTTCCTTGGTCTTCAAATCAAGCAAATGAAGAATGGCACCTTCATTAGTCAAGGGAAATACATTAGAGACATGGTCAAGAGGTTTGGATTGCAAGATGCCAAGGGCATCAATACACCAATGGGTACCAATGGATCATTGGACAATGATGAAAGTGGCAATATGGTTGATCAAAGGTACCATAGGTCATTGATTGGAAGCTTACTCTATGTGACCGCTTCTAGGCCCGATGTGATGTTTAGTGTTGGCAAGTGTGCAAGATTTCAATCCTCACCTAGAGAGAGTCATCTCACCGCATCAAAAAGGATATTGAGGTACTTGAAGCACACTCAAAATGTTGGGCTTTGGTATCCCATGGGGTCAAACTTTGAGCTTATTGGATATTCGGACTCCGACTATGGGGGATGCAAGGTGGATAGAAGAAGCACAAGTGGCACTTATCAATTCCTTAGAAGATCTCTAGTATCATGGTCATCAAAGAAGCAAACCGGTGTGACACTTTCAACCGCCGAGGCCGAATACATTAGTGCCGGTAGTTGTTGTGCACAATTGCTATAGATGAGATCAACATTGAAGGATTATGGATTTGATTTCCATCATGTGCCTTTGTATTGTGACAATGAAAGTGCTTGCAAGATGACACAAAACCCGGTTCAACATACAAGAACCAAGCACATTGACATAAGGCATCACTTCATTAGAGATCATCAACAAAAAGGGTGACATTGCTATCCAACCTATTGGCATCGAAGATCAACTAGCCGACATCTTTACAAAGCCACTAGATGAGAAGAGGTTTTGCAAGCTAAGAAATGAGTTGAATATCCTTGACTTCTCCAACATGAGTTGAATGCACCCCACTATCAAGCAAAGCAAAGGTAAAATTGTTTGACATGGCATTCATGATATCTAAGGACTTGTTAGAACATATAGACATATAACTTGTGCCTTAGGGAGCATTCATGGAAAATAAAAGGTTTTCAATGTATGTATGCCATCACTATTGCTCTTTATGCTTGTTTGATCTAGTGATGACATATGACATGTTTATGGGCTTGCAATCTCAAGTGTTGAATTTGGCTAGCTTTTCACACATATAATTCAACATAGGCAAGATAACCCTTGTCATGAGGTGTGAAGAAGCTTGTCTTTGGTTCAAACCGAAATATATGTTTGACAAGTGATCCAATTTTGACCAAATTTGAGCACTATTCTCTCTTCCATAACACAACATGGTCATACCTTTTGTGGAAATTATCGACAAAGGGGGAGAGATTAGTGCATGAAAGGTTTTGGAAAATTTAAAAATTCCTCATGTTTTTGAAAATCTCTCATGGAGGTCATGAGTTTACAAGTGGTTCACACAAGTAGGGGGAGCATGCTCATAGACAATTTGTTGCATTTGATTGTGCACTAACATATGACTTGCTCATTGCACATGTATTTAAATTCCATATATACATGCTTGTGTGGTGTATGCTAGTTTTTACAAGTGGTTTACAAATGATTGATAACTAGCATGCATAGGAGCTAGCTAGATTTTCTAAATTCCACTCTTAATTCAAGTACCTTACTTTTAATGTGATCTCACGTGGTACTTTGAGTTTTGATGAAAATCTAGTTACCTTGCTGCTTCTATGGTGAAAATGGCGCAAACTCCGATTGGTATCACGCTTCAAAGGTCCATTTCTTTCACCCTAAGCATCATTTTGGTAACATAGCTCACCCTAAATTTCAATATTCATACATGTATGCAATGCTTCGTTCCAAACTCGTGGCATACTTGTAGGGGAGCTCATGCTACCAAAACCGAACTATGATGATTGTCCAATCCTATGATTGTGAGCAAAATGCTTGGACAACTGTTGTATGTTCAAAAACTTTAATCATAAAACCTTTATGCGGGTTGTCACCAATTACCAAAAAGGGGGAGATTGAAGATCTCTTGTTTGGTTTTGGATAATTAGTGACACCTAAGGACTAATCTCTCGATGCTAAGTGTTTGACTAGATTAGAGATTGGTCGTGCCGGAGTTGGTGCATTGTGATCATGGAGGATGGATCGAGGTGATCCAAAAGATGATCAAGCATGCAACTCGGTGGAGTTTCGGAGATCAATTGTCCCCAAGGCAAAGGTATAACCGTAGGGCTTTTGATTTCACACCCAAGACACCATAGAGGGTGTGGGTGATTATAGGATCGATAAGCCATACTATAAAGAGGGGAAAACTTTCGTACATATCGATCCTCACGTGCCTTTAGGTTCAAGATTCATATGCATGCATTCTAACCTAAAGAGCTAACTCCGCGCTTGATGAAAATATTTTCAAAATGCTAACACATGGTGTCGAGGTGTTCTTCGACGTGTCGGCAACAAGAAACAAGTGACGGAAGTCGGTTTGGAGCAAAGGCGAAGGAACGACGAAGAAACGACGATAAAATTCGCTGCTCGGGAGGCGGCCGGACGCTGTGGACGGACCCGCGACCGGAAGCATGCAAAATCGGCCGGGACGCGACCGGTGTGTGGTTCCGGTCAAAAGAACAGAGAGCATGTTTTCGTGGTCTATTTCGGGGAGTGACCGGACGCATGCACCGGAAGCATGACCGGACGCATGATTCCCTGACCGGACGCATGCGCAGGGGTTCTAAATTTGGCATGTTGGGTTTTGTCGGTTGTGACCGGACTCATCGACCGGACTCATGCATGAGTCCGGTCGGCGGCCCCGGGCCGCCCCCGCAGAATTGTATGTTCCCCCAACGGCTCCATTTTTAGGTGGAGCCTATTTATACCCCTTTGGCCGGCCATTGCTCCCTCTCTTGGACATTTGAATCACTCCTAACACCTTTGAGCAAGCAAGCAAGCCTCCCTCCTCTCTCATTCTTGATTTGAGCTTCATTCTTGAGAGAAGAGTTTATCCTAGTGCATTGCATCGAGTTCTTGCATCTAGAGACACTTGGGGATCGTTGTGAGCCGGTTGGTTTCTTGTTTCTCTTGGAGACACCGCTCCTAGCCGGCTTGGTGATTTGGTGGAGTTGTTGGCAAGAAGAGGAGATTGTTTCTTGGCCACCTCCGGGCGAAATTGTGAGAGGATCACGCACTCCTCGTCGGGAAGACAAAGTGCAAGGAATACATTGCTCTTGTCTTGGGTACCTCACTTGTGAGTGGTGTGTTGAGGCTAGCAAGGGCACCGCCTAGCTCAAACACCATCCTTGTGTTGGTCGGCACAACCGGAGACTAGCTTGTCGGTGTACAAGTGAACTCCGGGTGAACAAATCGACTTGTTCATTGTCTCGGTGTGTGGATCATCACCTTCGTGTGATTGATTGTTCATCTTGTTCCCGGTGATTGGTTGACATCCTCTACGAGTTGGTATATCGCTCTTACTCTTGTATTTACCTTCCTAGTTTACTTTGAGTAGAGAGCTAGCACTTGCTTTGTGTAGTTGTTCTTGCTAGCATAAGGACCATATTAGGATTGCTCACTAGATAGAGTAGTGACATAGACTTTGTGTGACTTAGAGATCATAGAAATATTTAGTCTTGTCACTAGAAGGCTTGCAAGACCACTAGAGCTAGTGCAAACCGCTTTTTCGCCATTTGTCATACTAACCGGTTTGTTTAGTGAGTTTGTAGAAAATTTTTATTGGCTATTCACCCCCCCTCTAGCCATCTAGGACCTTACAGGTTGTAACCGCCATTGAGGAGCAATCTAGTCCATCTATCAAGGTCGGTTTGATCCAAGGGTTTTGGTGAATCGTCCGGGGCTATATAACAAGACCCCCTGACCCCTGAGTGAAACCCTAATTCATTATCAATCATTATCAATAGGCTGAGGCCCTAAGTCTCCCACTAGGTCTAGACTAGAACTAGAACTAGATGAGCTAGTATTAAGAGGGATTAGATCTCATTAGATCTAGTCTTTAGAATAAGAGAGATAGAGAGAGGGAAGGAACCCGAGGAGGTGCTTGGCCTGTCGGTGCTACCTCTACAACTTGTACCTCGGTGGAAGTTAACCTACATTTGGAGTTACTCACGGTAATCTACTTCTTCTTTTAGTAAGCATCATTGTTTATATTGTTCTTCCGATCTGCGGGTCTCTTTTGAGTACTTTAATCTATTGCAATAGATTGGAGTAATATTCGTAGTGCAAGCGTGGTGTTTGGGCTCGGGTATCTCGTTAGATTCATCCTATATTCTGGATTGGTGGTAGATCACGATTGTGATAGCCCTCTAGTTGGATGACCAACTAGTTGGGTGTCGTTGATCCTTTGTATTCCCCATCCCATCTGTAGTACTTGTGGGATTTATCTCTAGATGAATCATCCTTTATTGGTGTTTCTCCCTATGTGATGTCCCCAGATAGAACAGTAGAAGGCAAGTTTACTACGAGTAGGATCAGTAATCTTAGTAATCATCTCTATACTTTCAACCTTCTTAGGTCTTGTGCTACTTTGGGTTAAGATTAGATCTTAGTCTCCCTCACACGTGTTGACATTTCTTAACATAATCACAAAAGAATGGATTAAGATCCACTCTTAGGACGGCGCCAGAAATGTATGAATGGTATCTATCTAATAAGTTAGCTTGGATGTGGAATTAATCTCACATTCCAATAAAAGTCAGAGCGAAGAGTTAATAAAGTTAGACGGTGTTAGTTATGGTGTGTGACTCAGAACATTATCTATGGTGGAGTTAATCTCACCAAGATAGGCACAAAAAGCTGTACCACACATTCTAGCATTGCCTACTTAAACTAGTCTGTCACCCTAGCTCACAACGCTAAAGAAATGCGTGAACGGATATTCTTAATATGACACTTGAATCTCTTGCAATGATAATATCTATTCAAGTATCCGCAGCGCAATAGATAGAATAACCCATTGTAGCACTTCACCGTGAGTCTATCCAGGTATCGTATTTATTTGTTCCACGGGAAGGGGGTAGGTTATGGTAGATTGATTGAGGTCACATGCAAAGTGTGGTAAAGTAGAATAACCATATGTAATCTAACTACTACGAGGGGGTAAGTCATATAAAGATAATAAAGATAAATGATAAGTGCCAAGTCAAAGATCATCGTATGCCACTAGAATGTGTCATAAAAGGCAAATAGATGGTATGGGTAGAATAGACAGAATATTCCTATGTTACTCCTACTTATATGTCAATGCATACTAAGATTAGTGCAATATACCTAGCAATCATGGCAGGAAAGCAATATATCTACACATGGTGAATATTACTAAGGAAGATTAGGAACAAAACCAACCTACCATAGTATCAAAGTTCAAATAGCCCTACATTCGGGGTGGACTCCAAAGGACTCAATGGGAGTGTCACATCCACGATCTACCACACGCCCCGAATATAGGGTGATGTCGCAGCAAACGTTGTATAAACACCATGTTTACACATTGTCGACCACCCTCATAGGAGCTCTCTAAGTGGGTGCTATACGACTCCATGCTTGAATATAAAGACAATCTAGCTATACTAGATATATAATCATAATAGACATTGAAACATATAACTAAGAATATAATCATTAAATAGAGCAACGTCTTAGCAATTGTAAATAACCCAAATACTTACAAGATCAAATACAAGAGAGAAGCCACGAGAAGCTCGGCTCCCGCTACTTCTTGACGATCAGAATCCAAGACAATACTTGACTTCTTCTAGAAACTTGCCTAGATAGCTAATGCTCTAATATGGTGGAACTAGGGCTTGGGATCTTGACTTGATGACTTGGAGTTGGAATGAATTAGAATGAATTAGGGTTTCACCTAGGGGTCAGGGGGTCTTGTTATATAGCCCAAGGCGATGCACGACAGCCCTTGGATCAAACCGACCTTGATGGATGGACTAGATTGCTCCTCATAGGCGGTAGTGAACCGACCTTGAATGGGAGGCTGATAGGGGGCCCCACCAGGGCGGCCACCGCCTGGCTCTGCCAGGTGGGCTCCACCTTCCTTCTGGTGCTCTCTGGTCTCTTCTAGAATGTTCTTGTGTAGGTTCCACGTTGGGTTACGTCACAGATACGTCTTTATGTCGTAGGGCTTGCAAACTCTTGGGCTTTTCCCTGCTTTTATCTATTTAGTCCCTGAAAATATATAAATCATCAAAACTAGTGGAATCATGTTAGTCAAGCCCCTATACTATGTTGATATTCATTTTAAGCCCTTATTTTCGTTTTAAAAACCTCTATATTTTATGCTATAAGGTATACCAACAAGCTCCCCAAGCTTAGGTCTTGCTAGTCCCTAGCAAGACCATTTTGTTGGATCAGGAGTTCCGCAACGCTTTCACACCTCAAAAGTACACATGCTTTCAAACAAAATTTTATCTCCGGATAAGAATAAACTATTTCAACCTTCAACTTACCCATATTACCTTTAATCATGGAGCTTGTAGCTTTTTCTTGTGATCTTGGGCAATTGAAAGATAGAACAATCAAGTCAAGCACTAGGTCTCAAACTCTTTGTTCAACCATCATTCCAGAGTTTTTACTAATTTTCAAAACAAAACTCAAAGTTCCTTCAGTATGACCCTTTCAAGTCTCTCATTTGTGGTACTGGTGGATCCTCACTAAGGCAATAAGGTTGTTTTGCCTTTCTCCCATAGTATGTAGTATTTTTGGACTAAGGCAGTAGGACACTATGCCTTCTTCTCTCTCACCCTATATCTAAAGCTTATATCTGGAGTTCATAGGTGGTGAGAAAATTAAATCTACTTACTAAGCATATATTGTAAGTTCAAGCAATGGATCCAAAGTTACAAGTCACACCGATGCATGTGTATGATGGAATGGAATGAATATGATGGTAGGTGTGAATGAATGAAATGAATGCGATGAGAAAAAGTCTAATTCTATTCTAGCTCTTTGAAAAGTCATCTCTCTTTTGAAACTTGAAAACACTTGAGAGAACCTGGATTGCACCTTTTTTTTTTTTTTTATGGAGAGGCGGGCATCCAAGTACCCATTGTTTTCAGCCGGACACTTGTCCATTTTTTTAACTCTCCTTTATTCTCTCTTTTTCTCTTAGGGAGGTAGGCTCTACTCGCCCGTAGGACACTTGTCCATTTTTCATCTCCCCTCTCTTTTTTTAACTACAACCCAAGTCTCTTTTTGCAATAAACTTTTGAGAGATAAACAAGAATAATAGAGCTTTATAGGATTGTTGACTGAATGGATGGAATATTTTTTGGTCGCTCTTCTCCCAGGATAGGAGTGGAACATAATTGGCGGGTATATATTGGATGTGTATGGTGGATGCGTACTTCCATGAATGGAGTCTAGTGGAATGGAATATATGGATGTGGTGGATGGATGGATGGGGTGTACATCAGCATGACAAGTTTCTAAGGGTCGACAAAGATTGACCAAACTCAATGCGAAGCAAGCAGCCTATATATATCAAAGGGTTTTCCTAACCTATGGAGCATGTATATATGGCTGTGGCAGGAGTTTCAACACTCTGTCATACAGGAATTTATCATGTGTATTTGTATAATTTTCAAAAGATAAATCTCCAGAAATCTAGTGTCACTAGGGAGTAAGAGAAATAGCAGCTCAAAAGTTTCATATATCATATCCGTCAATTACCTAGACTCTAGAGCAAGCATTTGCAATCCATAGATTTCAGGTTCAGAGTAAATCTCAAGTCAAAGCAGTTTTACATTTAAGCTTCGAGAGAAATTAAGCTTGAAAGCTAGGTACTTGAAAGGTATTAGATGGAGCAACTATTCATCATCTCCTTTATTTTTAAGTTCTTTTTAGTTGAGCAAAAGCGTAAAAGGTGTACACTCTCTCTTGATCATTTATTAAGACTCTTTAAAGATTATATAGACTTACTCTAAGCAACTTAAGCAAACTAAGCAAACCAAATATTTAGCTAGTAATAATAGTAGTAGTAGAGATACTTATCGGGATAACTGGGGGTGCTCTCCCCCAAGCTAGATTGGAAAATCAGGTTGATGATATGGAAGTTGAGGTAGAGGGTGACAGTGGTGTCGGCTCATCATGTCTCTCTTCCTTCGAAATCCTGCTGAACTCAAATAGACAACAAAGCTAGTGGAACTTGATTAGGCGTTAGAGTTTAGCCACTTTACTTTTGTCGCCTGGGATCTTTTAGCAAGCATTAAAATATTCTTATTTTGCATGCAAGAAAAGATAAAGAACTTATGAATGCATCTTTATTTTTATTTTTATGCCACCACAAGTAAATATCTCGAGGGTGTTAAACCTCAGATTTACTCAAATGGGGCTTTAGGTTTTTAAACAAAGCAAAGCACTAAACATTTTTATTGTCTTTTCTAATGCAAATTGGAAAAGGGAAATATGCTATGCAATTGGAGAAAGTAAATATGCAATGCTAAGAATTTAATATGGATAACTTACCGAATTACCTTTCGGCAAAGGTTCGGTGAATTAAAGTCCTCCAAACAAAACTTCTTACCTTACTCACTTCTCAAGTGCATTATCGGATCTTGGCGGTTGCGTCTTTTGAGATAGTGATTTTAGAGGATGGCGTCACCCTTGTTCTTTGTCGGTTCCAAGGTTTGAAATGAAGCTTTGATAGTGGAAACGGGAAACATCTTGTTTAGTGTGCATACTTTGTGGGTTCAGGACACATACTTATAGAATTTTGGGGAGTGACAGACTCCTCCACATTTTGCTCGAAGTGTGTCCTGTTTGCAAAGACAAGGTAGAGATCAAGTGCATGGGCCCTGTTGGTGGGAAAACACCAACAGAACCATAACTTTATTCATTATTCTCTAACCTTAGGTACATTAAACAAGATAGAGTTAATGTTTATTATTATTATTATTTTCTTCATTCATGACAAGGGTGATAAGATCGGGAAAATGGGCATCAATGGTTTAATGATTATCTCCCAAAGCAGGATGCGCAACATTTTGACTTATACGGTTGGGGACTATGACATCGGGAGAGTGGTGATAGGAACAATTAAAGAAACAAAACATGTTGAGCTAATAAAGCTAGATCAAGCAAGGTTGTGACTCTAACATGTTTGATTCATTATTTATGAACTGGCCATAATTAAGGTAAAGCTTAATTAATGACAACTTACCTCAAGATGTTACCTTATTATTGGAGTGTGACGGCCTTTGTAACACCTTGTAGTGGTTCTTTTCTGTCTTCTTGAAACTTTCGTTACTTGGCCTATTGTGTATCTTGTTCCTAACTTGTCTCCTTTATTGCATCGTCCTTTCTTTCTTGTTCTTTAAATTGCGTTAGGACCTTTTTGCTCCTCTTATGGTTTTATTCCTGCAAGTATTAGTGGACAACACATACCCGAAGGAAAATACAAGTAGTAACAAGGATAGTGTTGTCACAAGGCTAAAGGTCACTTTCTATGCTATCGAAAAGTTTTGGCTGAAGATTTAAGCATAGATCATTTATCTCATCTTTCGGTATTCACTTTGCTTCTCTAAAGGAATGATTTTATTCAACCTTAAGTTTAATTTTCATGCAACAAAATCATTCAAACTTGTGGAAAAGACTAATAGTGAATAGAGAGGTTGCAAACCAACGTGTGGAGTGACGAGGGTATGTGAAGAGGAAGAGATTTGCTGGATCATCTTGTAGAGGAATTGGCCTTCCTCCCCAAGCTTGCTCCTTGCATGCTTGACTTTGTTCTTCTTTGGTGTTCATAATTAGTGTAACTATTAAAGTACAAGCGTACCTTTCTCTATAGGGAACCGGAGGTGGATCTCTCTCAATTGGTTGTAGATGATGGCGACGTGGTGTTGAGGAATAGTTTCCCCATCACTAGTGGTGGATCCTATTCTTCCCCCATGTCCATGACTAAGAAGTCGGTAAGGACATAGTGCTCATTGATTTGTATGGGTGCGTCTCTAGCAATTCCCTTCCGTAAATCGGCATGATTTGTTCCCATCTGTAGCTGCACATATGTTGGGTACAAAGGCATCTTACCAAATAATTTATATTACCTTTGCCATTAGGTTGATGCTGGATCCCGTATCAATAAGTGTTGTTGAAGGTCAACTGGTTGATGGAACATGCTATGGTCAGGACTCCTGGATCTTCTTTGTAGGCTGAGCCTTCTTGTTCTTATTCTTGTTCCTCTTTTTCTTGATGGTCTTGATCGTAGGTTCTGGTGTCAACTCGTAGAGGTATGGTGTTTGAGGGTGAGCAGGAGATGTAGGTGTCTTGTCCTTGAAGTTGAATCTCTCCTTTTCTCCCCTTGATGGTGAAGCAGATTTTTGAACTGATGGTGTAGATGATAGCTTTGGCCGTGCAAGAATGGTTGGCCTAATATGATTGGTGCCCTTTTATCTCCTCATTGTTCCAAATACCGTAAAAATTCTGCTAGCACGTATGAGTGTCCAATCATACTTCACATCTTCAAGTATTTCTTTGGGGTATTTGGGTGGTGGTCTACAAGCTTTAGGCATGATGCTTATGCTTGAGCCAAAGTCACATAGCATGGCCTCAATGGTGTGGGTCCAATTCTGATGGGGATGACGGTCTCCATAGGTCTTCTTTATCAGGTGGTAGGGAGTCATCCTTTCGTCCATTCTTTCAAACTCCTTGAAGTAGAAACCTTGGTAGCTAGGCCTCTGTTGGTTCCAACCTTGATTCTGTTGGGGGTGATAGTTGTTGTTATTGTTGTAGCTCATATCCACTTTAGTCTTCTGGGCAGTTGTTGACTGTGTGCCCTCTTTAAGCTAGTGCATTCCTCTTGATCTCTTGTAGGGTTGACGTTCTTCGTTCCACCTCTGGTTGGAAGGTATCTTCTCCACAAGTTCAATAGATTGAATGAGTGTAAGTGATAGGAAAGCACCTCAACAACAACATCTATGGTCTCACGAGTACTTAGTTGAACTCGTGGTAGAAGGTCTGCATGAGTAGCCAATTCTCCATCCCATGATGTGGTTATTCAGAAATATAATCTTGGAAGTGCTCCCACACTTCTAGGACAGATTCATCATGTTGTTGCTGGAAATTGGATAACTTTTCCGTAAGGCACTTGTATTGCCTATAGGAAAGAACTTGACTAGGAAGGCAGTAGAGCAGAGTGACCATGTAGTATTCTTCTCTTTATCAGCGTAGAACCACTACTTTGCCTTCCCCAATGGTGAGAATGGGAAGAGGCGAAGTAGGATGGCGTCTCTTGGTACTCTTCTTAATGGTGTAAGTACTGTAGACCTCCACGAAAACGTTGGAGATAAGCACTCACATCTTTATATGCCTTTCCACAAAATTAGCTAACTTGTAACATGTTGATGAGCCCAGGCTTGAGTTGAAAGTCATTGTCCCCAATCTCAACTGCCAGCCTATTAACCATAGCTGAAATAGAGAACTCTCATAGTGTCTTGTAGCCATAGCCTCAAAAACTGGTGTTAAGCTTCGCCTTGATTAATGATCGTCCGGGACAGAAGGTGTTGGAGTTTTTTTAAGCTTGGATCTTGCCCTTCTGATACTTCTGGATCTTCAATATAATTATCCGGACGGCCACTCCAATTCATTCATTACCCTGCATAAGATAAACACAAGTAGACAAAACAAGGGTAATCCTGTTCGAGTAGTGACTAATGGTGTCCTCAATACTTTACGTGATGCAAGTGATATCAATCTATCCAAATATATGTGTGTTAGTTATGGTGTGTGACTCAGTAACATTATCTATGGTGGAGTTAATCTCACCAAGATAGGCACAAAAGCTGTACCACACATTCTAGCATTGCCTACTTAAACTAGTCTGTCACCCTAGCTCACAACGCTAAAGAAATGCGTGAACGGATATTCTTAATATGACACTTGAATCTCTTGCAATGATAATATCTATTCAAGATATCGCAAGCGCCTGAGATAGAATAACCCATTGTAGCACTTCACCAGGAGTCTATCTAGGTATCGTATTTATTTGTTCCACAGGGAAGGGGTAGGTTATGGTAGATTGATTGAGGTCACATGCAGTGTGGTAAAGTAGAATAACCATATGTAATCTAACTACTCTGAACAGGGGTAAGTCATATAAAGATAATAAAGATAAATGATAAGTGCCAAGTCAAAGATCATCGTATGCCACTAGAATGTGTCATAAAAGGCAAATAGATGGTATGGGTAGAATAGACAGAATATTCCTATGTTACTCCTACTTATATGTCAATGCATACTAAGATTAGTGCAATATACCTAGCAATCATGGCAGGAAAGCAATATATCTACACATGGTGAATATTACTAAGGAAGATTAGGAACAAAACCAACCTACCATAGTATCAAAGTTCAAATAGCCCTACATTCGGGGGGTGGACTCCAAAGGACTCAATGGGAGTGTCACATCCACGATCTACCACACGTCCCGGAATATAGGGTGATGTCGCAGGCAAACGTTGTATAAACACCACGTTTACACATTGTCGACCACCCTCATAGGAGCTCTCTAAGTGGGCGCTATACGACTCCATGCTTGAATATAAAGACAATCTAGCTATACTAGATATATAATCATAATAGACATTGAAACATATAACTAAGAATATAATCATTAAATAGAGCAACGTCTTAGCAATTGTAAATAACCCAAATACTTACAAGATCAAATACAAGAGAGAAGCCACGAGAAGCTCGGCTCCCGCTACTTCTTGACGATCAGAATCCAAGACAATACTTGACTTCTTCTAGAAACTTGCCTAGATAGCTAATGCTCTAATATGGTGGAACTAGGGCTTGGGATCTTGACTTGATGACTTGGAGTTGGAATGAATTAGAATGAATTAGGGTTTCACCCAGGGGTCAGGGGGTCTTGTTATATAGCCCAAGGCGATGCACGACAGCCCTTGGATCAAACCGACCTTGATGGATGGACTAGATTGCTCCTCATAGGCGGTAGTGAACCGACCTTGAATGGGAGGTCGATAGGGGGGCCCCACCGGGCCACGCCGCCGCTGGCTCGCCAGGTGGGCTCCACCTTCCTTCTAGTGCTCTCTGGTCTCTTCTAGAATGTTCTTGTGTAGGTTCCACGTTGGGTTACGTCACGAGATACGTCTTTATGTCGTAGGGCTTGCAAACTCTTGGGCTTTTACATGCTTTTATCTATTTAGTCCACGAAAATTTATAAATCACCAAAACTAGTGGAATCATGTTAGTCAAGCCCCTATACTATGTTGATATTCATTTTAAGCCCTTATTTTTGTTTTAAAAACCTCTATATTTTATGCTATAAGGTATACCAACAAGCTCCCCCAAGCTTAGCTCTTGCTAGTCCCTAGCAAGACCATTTTGTTGGATCAGGAGTTGCTGCAACGCTTTCACACCTCAAAAGTACACATGCTTTCAAACAAAATTTTATCTCCGGATAAGAATAAACTATTTCAACCTTCAACTTACCCATATTACCTTCAATCATGGAGCTTGTAGCTTTTTTTTCTTGTGATCTTGGGCAATTGAAAGATAGAACAATCAAGTCAAGCACTAGGTCTCAAACTCTTTGTTCAACCATCATTCCAGAGTTTTTACTAATTTTCAAAACAAAACTCAAAGTTCCTTCAGTATGACCCTTTCAAGTCTCTCATTTGTGGTACTGGTGGATCCTCACTAAGGCAATAAGGTTGTTTTGCCTTTCTCTCATAGTATGTAGTATTTTTGGACTAAGGCAGTAGGACACTATGCCTTCTTCTCTCTCACCCTATATCTAAAGCTTATATCTGGAGTTCATAGGTGGTGAGAAAACTAAATCTACTTACTAAGCATATATTGTAAGTTCAAGCAATGGATCCAAAGTTACAAGTCACACCGATGCATGTGTATGATGGAATGGAATGAATATGATGGTAGGTGTGAATGAATGAAATGAATGCGATGAGAAAAAAGTCTAATTCTATTCTAGCTCTTTTGTAAAGTCATCTCTCTTTTGAAACTTGAAAACACTTGAGTGAAGGCTACAACGGTATCCATGTGCTTACTTGGATTATACAATCTTAAATATTTCGTGGGCATAACAAATACCAACAACCATTAGAGAGTTTTTCTAAGAACCAGTTGTCATAGGCCTCAAAATAGTACTTGTTCTGAAAGTGAAATCTTGGAAGGGCACGAAGCGGTACAGGAAGTTGGGGTAGATAGGTTAGATGATGGTAGGTTCAATTACATTGCGTTCCCCAACCGTTAATATATGTTTTTGGATGTGGCATTAGGGAATGGCTGGCGCTGATTTCAGCGCGAATCAAAAACAAAGAGAAGTTTCCAATACAGCTATAGAATCGAGCTAGAGTTTTTTTTGCGGTTGTGGAATCAAATGCCTCACCCTAGAAAACCTAAATTTGAAGAAGTGGACCATTAGAGAGTTTTTCTAAGAATCAATTGTCATAGGCCACAAAGTAGTACTTGTTTACAGTGAAATCTTGGAATTGGATCGAAAATCTCTATGTCGACCAACGCACCGAAACAAGAAGGGGAAGGGCACAAACGGTACATAGGAAGTTAGGGTTGATAGGTTAGATGATGGTAGGTTCAATTACATTGCGTTCCCCAACCGTTAATATATGTTTCTGGATGTGGCCTTAGGCACTGCTGGCGCTGATTTCAGTGCGAACTCGAAACAAAGAAAGAGAAGTTTCCAATCCGCTATAGAATCGAGCTAGAGTTTTTCGCGGTTGTGGAATCAAATGCCTCACCCTAGAAAACCTAAATATGAAGAAGTGGACACTTAGAGAGTTTTTCTAAGAATCACTTGTCATAGGCTTCAAAGTAGCACTTGTTTAGAGTAAAATTTCTGAATTGCATCGAAAATCTCTATGTCGAACTACGCATCGAAACAAGAAGGGGAACGGCAAGAAAGGTACATAGGAAGTTAGGGTGGATAGGTGAGATGATGGTAGGATCAATTACATTGCGTTCCCCAACCGTTAATATATGTTTCTGGACGTGGCATTAGGGACTGCTGGCTCTGATTTCAGCGCAAACTCGAAACAAAGAGAAGTTTCCAATCCGCTATAGAATCGAGCTAGAGTTTTTCGCGGTTGTGGAATCAAATTCCTCACCCTAGAAAACCTAAATATGAAGAAGTGGACACTTAGAGAGTTTTTCTAAGAATCACTTGTCATAGGCTTCAAAGTAGCACTTGTTTAGAGTAAAATTTCTGAATTGCATCGAAAATCTCTATGTCGAACTACGTACCGAAACAAGAAGGGGAACGGCAAGAAAGGTACATAGGAAGTTAGGGTGGATAGGTGAGATGATGGTAGGATCAATTACATTGCGTTTCCCAACCGTTAATATATTTTCGGGACGTGGCATTAGGGACTTCGGCGGCTCGATTTCAGCGCAAACTCGAAACAAAGAGAAGTTTCCAATCCGCTATAGAATCGAGCTAGAGTTTTTTTCGCGGTTGTGGAATCAAATTCCTCACCCTAGAAAACCAAAATTTGAAGAAGTGGACCATTAGAGAGTTTTTCTAAGAATCACTTGTCATAGGCTTCAAAGTAGCACTTGTTTAGAGTGAAATCCTGGAATTGGATCGAAAATCTCTATGTCGACCAACGCACCGAAACAAGAAGGGGAACGGCACGAACGGTACATAGGAGTTAGGTTGGATAGGTTAGATGATGGTAGGATCAATTACATTGCGTTTCCCAACCGTTAATATATGTTTTTCGGACGTGGCATTAGGGATCGGCTGGCTCGATTTCAGCGCAAACTCGAAACAAAGAGAAGTTTCCAATCCGCTATAGAATCGAGCTAGAGTTTTTCGCGGTTGTGGAATCAAATTCCTCACCCTAGAAAACCAAAATTTGAAGAAGTGGACCATTAGAGAGTTTTTCTAAGAATCACTTGTCATAGGCTTCAAAGTAGCACTTGTTTAGAGTGAAATCCTGGAATTGGATCGAAAATCTCTATGTCGACCAACGCACGAAACAAGAAGGGAAGCGGCACGAAAGGTACATAGGAAGTTAGCGTGGATAGCTTAGATGATGGTAGGATCAATTACATTGCGTTTCCCAACCGTTAATATATGTTTCTATATGTGGCATTTGGGATCGGGCTGGCGCTGATTTCAGCGCGAACTCGAAACAAAGAGATGTTTCCAATCCGCTATAGAATCAAGCTAGAGTTTTTCGCGGTTGTGGAATCAAATACCTCACCCTAGAGAACATAAATTTGAAGAAGTGGACCCTTAGAGAGTTTTTCTAAGAATCACTTGTCATAGGCTTCAAAGTAGCACTTGTTTAGAGTAAAATCTCGAAATTGCATCGAAAATCTCTATGTCGAACTACGCACCGAAACAAGAAAGGGAATGGCACGAAACGTACATAGGAAGTTAGGGTGGTTAGGTTAGATGATGGTAGCATCAATTACATTGCGTTCCCCAACCATTAATATATGTTTCGGTTTTGTGGCATTAGGATCGGCCGGCGCTGATTTCAGCGCGAATTCAAAAAACAAAGAGAAGTTTCCAATCCGCTATAGAATCGAGCTAGAGTTTTTTTGCGGTTGTGGAATCAAAAGCCTCACCCTAGAAAACCTAAATTTGAAGAAGACCATTAGAGAGTTTTTCTAAGAATCAGTTGTCATAGGCCTCAAAGTAGTACTTGTTTATAGTGGAATCTTGGAATTGCATCGAAAATCTCTATGTCGACCTACGCACCGAAACAAGAAGGGGAAGGGCACAAACGGTACATAGGAAGTTAGGGTGGATAGGTTAGATGATGGTAGGTTCAATTACATTGCGTTCCCCAACCGTTAATATATGTTTCTGGATGTGGCATTAGGGACTGCTGGCGCTGATTTCAGCACGAACTCGAAACAATGAAAGAGAAGTTTCCAATCCGGCTATAGAATCGACCTAGAGTTTTTTACGGTTGTGGAATCAAATGCCTCACCCTAGAAAACCTAAATTTGAAGAAGTGGACCATTAGAGAGTTTTTCTAAGAATCAGTTGTCATAGGCCTCAAAGTAGTACTTGTTTACGAGTGAAATCTTGGAATTGCATCGAAAATCTCTATGTCGACCTACGCACCTAAAACAAGAAGGGGAAGGGCACTAAGCGGTACATAGGAAGTTAGGGTGGATAGGTTAGATGATGGTAGGTTCAATGACATTGCGTTCCCCAACCGTTAATATATGTTTCTGGATGTGGCATTAGGGACTGCTGGCGCTGATTTCAGCGCGAACTCGAAACAAAGAAAGAGAAGTTTCCAATCCGCTATAGAATCGAGCTAGAGTTTTTCGCGGTTGTGGAATCAAATGCCTCACCCTAGAGAATGAACCTAAATTTGAAGAAGTGGACCATAAGAGAGTTTTTGTAAGATTCACTTGTCATAGGCCTCAAAGTAGTACTTGTTTACAGTGAAATCTTGGAATTGCATCGAAAATCTCTATGTCGACCTACGCACCGAAACAAGAAGGGGAAGGGCACGAACGGTACATAGGAAGTTAGGGTGGATAGGTTAGATGATGGTAGGTTCAATTACATTGCGTTCCCCAACCGTTAATATATGTTTCTGGATGTGGCATTAGGGACTGCTGGCGCAGATTTCAGCGCGAATTCGAAACAAAGAGAAGTTTCCAATCCAGCTATAGAATCGAGCTAGAGTTTTTTGCGGTTGTGGAATCAAAAGCCTCACCCTAGAAAACCAAAATTTGAAGAAGTGGACCATTAGAGAGTTTTTCTAAGAATCAATTGTCATAGGCCACAAAGTAGTACTTGTTTACAGTGAAATCTTGGAATTGGATCGAAAATCTCTATTCCGACCAACGCACCGAAACAAGAAGGGGAAGGGCACAAACGGTACATAGGAAGTTAGGGTTGATAGGTTAGATGATGGTAGGTTCAATTACATTGCGTTCCCCAACCGTTAATATATGTTTTACGGATGTGGCATTAGGGATTTGGCTGGCGCTGATTTCAGCGCTTGAACTCGAAACAAAGAAAGAGAAGTTTCCAATCCGCTATAGAATCGAGCTAGAGTTTTTTTCGCGGTTGTGGAATCAAATGCCTCACCCTAGAAAACCTAAATTTGAAGAAGTGGACCATTAGAGAGTTTTTCTAAGAATCACTTGTCATAGGCTTCAAAGTAGCACTTGTTTAGAGTAAAATTTCTGAATTGCATCGAAAATCTCTATGTCGAACTACATACGAAAACAAGAAGGGGAGCGGCAAGAAAGGTACATAGGAAGTTAGGGTGGATAGGTGAGATGATGGTAGGATCAATTACATTGCGTTTCCCAACCGTAAATATATGTTTTGGATGTGGCATTAGGGACTGCTGGCGCTGATTTCAGCGTAAACTCTAAAAAACAAAGAGAAGAAGTTTCCAATCCGCTATAGAATCGAGCTAGAGTTTTTCGCGGTTGTGGAATCAAATTCCTCACCCTAGAAAACCAAAATTTGAAGAAGTGGACCATTAGAGAGTTTTTCTAAGAATCACTTGTCATAGGCTTCAAAGTAGCACTTGTTTAGAGTGAAATCTTGGAATTGGATCGAAAATCTCTATGTCTACCAACGCACTAAAAAACAAGAAGGGGAACGGCATGAAGCGGTACATAGGGAGTTAGGTTGGATAGGTTAGATGATGGTAGGATCAATTACATTGCGTTCCCCAACCGTTAATATATGTTTACGGATGTGGCATTAGGGACTGGCCGGCGCTGATTTCAGCGCGAACTTCGAAAAAACAAAGAGAAGTTTCCAATCCGCTATAGAATCGAGTTATAGTTTTTCGCGGTTGTGGAATCAAATGCCTCACCCTAGAAAACCTAAATTTGAAGAAGTGGACACTTAGAGAGTTTTTCTAAGAATCACTTGTCATAGGCTTCAAAGTTGCACTTGTTTAGAGTAAAGCCTCGGAATTGCATTAAAAATCTCTATGTCGAACTACGTGCGAAACAAAAAGGGAACGGCACGAAAGGTACATAGGAAGTTAGGGTGGATAGGTTAGATGATGGTAGGATCAATTACATTGCGTTTCCCAACCGTTAATATATGTTTCTATATGTGGCATTTGGGATCGGCTGGCGCTGATTTCAGCGCGAACTTCGAAAAACAAAGAGATGTTTCCAATCCGCTATAGAATCAAGCTAGAGTTTTTCGCGGTTGTGGAATCAAATACCTCACCCTAGAGAACATAAATTTGAAGAAGTGGACCCTTAGAGAGTTTTTCTAAGAATCACTTGTCATAGGTTTCAAAGTAGCACTTGTTTAGAGTAAAATCTCGAAATTGCATCGAAAATCTCTATGTCGAACTACGCACCGAAACAAGAAGGGAACGGGCACAAAGGTACATAGGAAGTTAGGGTGGATAGGTTAGATGATGGTAGCATCAATTACATTGCGTTCCCCAACCATTAATATATGTTTACGGATGTGGCATTAGGGACTGGCGGCGCTGATTTCAGCGCGAACTCAAAAAAACAAAGAGAAGTTTCCAATCCGCTATAGAATCGAGCTAGAGTTTTTTTTTGCGGTTGTGGAATCAAATGCCTCACCCTAGAAAACCTAAATTTGAAGAAGTGGACCATTAGAGAGTTTTTCTAAGAATCAGTTGTCATAGGCCTCAAAGTAGTACTTGTTTATAGTGAAATCTTGGAATTGCATCGAAAATCTCTATGTCGAACCTACGCGACCAAAACAAGAAGGGAAGGGCACAAGCGGTACATAGGAAGTTAGGGTGGATAGGTTAGATGATGGTAGGTTCAATTACATTGCGTTCCCCAACCGTTAATATATGTTTCTAGATGTGGCATTAGGGATCTGCTGGCGCTGATTTCAAAGACGAACTTCGAAACAATGAAAGAGAAGTTTCCAATCCGCTATAGAATCGAGCTAGAGTTTTTTACGGTTGTGGAATCAAATGCCTCACCCTAGAAAACCTAAATTTGAAGAAGTGGACCATTAGAGAGTTTTTCTAAGAATCAGTTGTCATAGGCCTCAAAGTAGTACTTGTTTACAGTGAAATCTTGGAATTGCATCGAAAATCTCTATGTCGACCTACGCACCGAAACAAGAAGGGGAAGGGCACGAACGGTACATAGGAAGTTAGGGTGGATAGGTTAGATGATGGTAGGTTCAATGACATTGCGTTCCCCAACCGTTAATATATGTTTTCGGATGTGGCATTAGGGGGCTGGCGCTGATTTCAGCGCGAACTCGAAACAAAGAAAGAGAAGTTTCCAATCCGCTATAGAATCGAGCTAGAGTTTTTCGCGGTTGTGGAATCAAATGCCTCACCCTAGAGAATGAACCTAAATTTGAAGAAGTGGACCATTAGAGAGTTTTTGTAAGATTCACTTGTCATAGGCCTCAAAGTAGTACTTGTTTAGAGTGAAATCTTGGAATTGCATCGAAAATCTCTATGTCGACCTACGCACCAAAACAAGAAGGGAAGGGCACAAACGGTACATAGGAAGTTAGGTTGGATAGGTTAGATGATGGTAGGTTCAATTACATTGCGTTCCCCAACCGTTAATATATGTTTACGGATGTGGCATTAGGGATCTGGCTGGCGCTGATTTCAGCGCGAACTTCGAAACAAAGAAAGAGAAGTTTCCAATCCCGCTATAGAATCAAGCTAGAGTTTTTTGCGGTTGTGGAATCAAATGCCTCACCCTAGAAAACCTAAATTTGAAGAAGTGGACCATTAGAGAGTTTTTCTAAGAATCAATTGTCATAGGCCTCAAAAGTAGTACTTGTTTCAAAGTGAAATCTTGGAATTGCATCGAAAATCTCTATGCCGAACCTACGCGACCAAAACAAGAAGGGAAGGGCACAAACGGTACATAGGAAGTTAGGGTGGATAGGTTAGATGATGGTAGGTTCAATTACATTGCGTTCCCCAACCGTTAATATATGTTTTTCGGATGTGGCATTAGGGGATGCTGGCGCTGATTTCAGCGCGAACTTCGAAAACAAAGAAAGAGAAGTTTCCAATCCGCTATAGAATCGAGCTAGAGTTTTTGGCGGTTGTGGAATCAAATGCCTCACCCTAGAGAAAACCTAAATTTGAAGAAGTGGACCATAAGAGAGTTTTTCTAAGATTCACTTGTCATAGGCCTCAAAGTAGCACTTGTTTAGAGTGAAATCTTGGAATTGCATCGAAAATCTCTATGTCGAACTACGCACCAAAACAAGAAGGGGGAACGGCACGAAAGGTACATAGGAAGTTAGGGTGGATAGGTTAGATGATGGTAGGATCAATTACATTGCGTTCCCCAACCGTTAATATATGTTTACGGATGTGGCATTAGGGATCTTGCCGGGCGCTGATTTCGGTAGCGAACTCGAAACAAAGAGAAGTTTCCAATCCGGCTATAGAATCGAGCTAGAGTTTTTTTGCGGTTGTGGAATCAAATGCCTCACCCTAGAGAAAACCTAAATTTGAAGAAGTGGACCATAAGAGAGTTTTTCTAAATTCACTTGTCATAGGCCTCAAAGTAGCACTTGTTTAGAGTGAAATCTTGGAATTGCATCGAAAATCTCTATGTCGAACCTACGTACCGAAACAAGAAGAGGGGGAAGGGCACGAAAGGTACATAGGAAGTTAGGGTGGATAGGTTAGATGATGGTAGGATCAATTACATTGCGTTCCCCAACCGTTAATATATGTTTCGGATGTGGCATTAGGGATTTGCCGGGCGCTGATTTCAGCGTGAACTCGAAAAACAAAGAAAGAGAAGTTTCCAATCCGCTATAGAATCGGGCTAGAGTTTTTTCGCGGTTGTGGAATCAAATGCCTCACCCTAGAAAACCTAAATTTGAAGAAGTGGACCATTAGAGAGTTTTTCTAAGAATCACTTGTCATAGGCCTCAAAGTAGCACTTGTTTAGAGTAAAATCTTGGAATTGCATCGAAAATCTCTATGTCGAACTACGCACCGAAACAAGAAGGGGGAAGGGCACAAAAGGTACATAGGAAGTTAGGGTGGATAGGTTAGATGATGGTAGGTTCAATTACATTGCGTTCCACAACCGTTAATATATGTTTTGGATGTGGCATTAGGGATCGCTGGCGCTGATTTCAGCGCGAACTCGAAAAACAAAGAAAGAGAAGTTTGCAATCCGCTATAGAATCGGGCTAGAGTTTTTCGCGGTTGTGGAATCAAATGCCTCACCCTAGAAAACATAAATTTGAAGAAGTGGACCATTAGAGAGTTTTTCTAAGAATCACTTGTCATAGGCTTCAAAGTAGCACTTGTTTAGAGTAAAATCTTGAAATTGCATCGAAAATCTCTATGTCGAACTACGCATCGAAACAAGAAGGGAAGGGCACGAAAGGTACATAGGAAGTTAGGGTGGATAGGTTAGATGATGGTAGGATCAATTACATTGCGTTCCACCACCGTTAATATATGTTTCTGGATGTGGCATTAGGGACTGCTGGCGCTGATTTCAGCGCGAACTCGAAACAAAGAAAGAGAAGTTTCCAATCCGCTATAGAATCGGGCTAGAGTTTTTCGCGGTTGTGGAATCAAATGCCTCACCCTAGAGAACATAAATTTGAAGAAGTGGACCCTTAGAGAGTTTTTCTAAGAATCACTTGTCATAGGCTTCAAAGTAGCACTTGTTTAGAGTAAAATCTCGAAATTGCATCGAAAATCTCTATGTCGAACTACGTACCGAAACAAGAAGGGAACGGCGCGAAAGGTACATAGGAAGTTAGGGTGGATAGGTTAGATGATGGTAGGATCAATTACATTGCGTTCCACCACCGTTAATATATGTTTCTGGATGTTGCATTAGGGATCGCTGGCGCTGATTTCAGCCGAACGAAAAAACAAAGAAAGAGAAGTTTCCAATCCGGCTATAGAATCGAGCTGTAGTTTTTTGCGGTTGTGGAATCAAATGCCTCACCCTAGAAAACCTAAATTTGAAGAAGTGGACCATTAGGGAGTTTTTCTAAGAATCAGTTGTCATAGGCCTCAAAGTAGTACTTGTTTACAGTGAAATCTTGGAATTGCATCGAGAATCTCTATGTCGACCTACGCACCGAAACAAGAAGGGGAAGGGCACGAACGGTACATAGGAAGTTAGGGTGGATAGGTTAGATGATGGTAGGTTCAATTACATTGCGTTCCCCAACCGTCAATATATGTTTTTGGATGTGTCATTAGGGGGCCTGGCGCTGATTTCAGCGCGAACTCAAACAAAGAAAGAGAAGTTTCCAATCGCGCTATAGAATCGAGCTAGAGTTTTTCGCGGTTGTGGAATCAAATGCCTCACCCTAGAAAACCTAAATTTGAAGAAGTGGACCATTAGAGAGTTTTTCTAAGAATCAGTTGTCATAGGCCTCAAAGTAGTACTTGTTTAAAGTGAAATCTTGGAATTGCATCGAAAATCTCTCTCTATGTCGACCTACGACCGAAACAAGAAGGGAAGGGCACGAACGGTACATAGGAAGTTAGGGTGGATAGGTTAGATGATGGTAGGTTCAATTACATTGCGTTCCCCAACCGTCAATATATGTTTCGGATGTGTCATTAGGGATCGCTGGCGCTGATTTCAGCGCGAACTCAAAAACAAAGAAAGAGAAGTTTCCAATCCGCTATAGAATCAAGCTAGAGTTTTTCGCGGTTGTGGAATCAAATGCCTCACCCTAGAAAACCTAAATTTGAAGAAGTGGACCATTAGAGAGTTTTTCTAAGAATCAGTTGTCATAGGCCTCAAAATAGTACTTGTTTAGAGTGAAATCTTGGAATTGCATCGAAAAATCTCTATGTCGACCTACACGACCGAAACAAGAAGGGAAGGGCACGAACGGTACATAGGAAGTTAGGGTGGATAGGTTAGATGATGGTAGGTTCAATTACATTGCGTTCCCCAACCGTTAATATATGTTTCTGGATGTGGCATTAGGGCTGGCGCTGATTTCAGCGCGAACTCGAAACAAAGAAAGAGAAGTTTCCAATCCGCTATAGAATCGGGCTAGAGTTTTTCGCGGTTGTGGAATCAAATGCCTCACCCTAGAGAACATAAATTTGAAGAAGTGGACCCTTAGAGAGTTTTTCTAAGAATCACTTGTCATAGGCTTCAAAGTAGCACTTGTTTAGAGTAAAATCTCGAAATTGCATCGAAAATCTCTATGTCGAACTACTTACCGAAACAAGAAGGGAACGGCGAAAGGTACATAGGAAGTTAGGGTGGATAGGTTAGATGATGGTAGGATCAATTACATTGCGTTCCACCACCGTTAATATATGTTTCTGGATGTTGCATTAGGGACTGGCTGGCGCTGATTTCGCGAACTTCGAAACAAAGAGAAGTTTCCAATCCGCTATAGAATCGAAGCTAGAGTTTTTTTGCGGTTGTGGAATCAAATGCCTCACCCTAGAAAACCTAAATTTGAAGAAGTGGACCATTAGGGAGTTTTTCTAAGAATCAGTTGTCATAGGCCTCAAAGTAGTACTTGTTTAGAGTGAAATCTTGGAATTGCATCGAAAATCTCTATGTCGACCTACACGACCGAAACAAGAAGGGGAAGGGCACGAAGCGGTACATAGGAAGTTAGGGTGGATAGGTTAGATGATGGTAGGTTCAATTACATTGCGTTCCCCAACCTTTAATATATGTTTTTGGATGTGTCATTAGGGATCTGGCGGGCGCTGATTTCAGCACGAACTCAAACAAAGAAAGAGAAGTTTCCAATCCGCTATAGAATCGAGCTAGAGTTTTTCGCGGTTGTGGAATCAAAATGCCTCACCCTAGAAAACCTAAATTTGAAGAAGTGGACCATTAGAGAGTTTTTCTAAGAATCAGTTGTCATAGGCCTCAAAGTAGTACTTGTTTACAAAGTGAAATCTTGGAATTGCATCGAAAATCTCTATGTCGACCCTACGACCAAAACAAGAAGGGAAGGGCACAAACGGTACATAGGAAGTTAGGGTGGATAGGTTAGATGATGGTAGGTTCAATTACATTGCGTTCCCCAACCGTCAATATATGTTTTCGGATGTGTCATTAGGGGATCGCTGGCGCTGATTTCAGCGCGAACTCGAAACAAAGAAAGAGAAGTTTCCAATCCGCTATAGAATCAAGCTAGAGTTTTTCACGGTTGTGGAATCAAATGCCTCACCCTAGAAAACCTAAATTTGAAGAAGTGGACCATTAGAGAGTTTTTCTGAATCAGTTGTCATAGGCCTCAAAATAGTACTTGTTTACAGTGAAATCTTGGAATTGCATCAAAAATCTCTATGTCGACCTACGCACCAAAACAAGAAGGGGAAGGGCACAAACGGTACATAGGAAGTTAGGGTGGATAGGTTAGATGATGGTAGGTTCAATTACATTGCGTTCCCCAACCGTTAATATATGTTTTCGGATGTGGCATTAGGGATCGCCGGGCGGCTGATTTCAGCGCGAACTCGAAAAACAAAGAAAGAGAAGTTTCCAATCCGCTATATAGAATCAAGCTAGAGTTTTTCGCGGTTGTGGAATCAAATGCCTCACCCTAGAAAACCTAAATTTGAAGAAGTGGACCATTAGAGAGTTTTTCTAAGAATCACTTGTCATAGGCTTCAAAGTAGTACTTGTTTAGAGTAAAATCTTGAAATTGCATCAAAAATCTCTATGTCGAACTACTTACCGAAACAAGAAGGGAAGGGCACGAAAGGTACATAGGAAGTTAGGGTGGATAGGTTAGATGATGGTAGGTTCAATTACATTGCGTTCCACCAACCGTTAATATATGTTTTCGGATGTTGCATTAGGGATCGGCTGGCGCTGATTTCAGCGAACTTCAAAACAAAGAAAGAGAAGTTTCCAATCCGCTATAGAATCAAGCTAGAGTTTTTTTGCGGTTGTGGAATCAAATGCCTCACCCTAGAAAACCTAAATTTGAAGAAGTGGACCATTAGAGAGTTTTTCTAAGAATCAGTTATCATAGGCCTCAAAATAGTACTTGTTTACAGTGAAATCTTGGAATTGCATCGAAAATCTCTATGTCGACCTACGCACCGAAACAAGAAGGGGAAGGGCACCAACGGTACATAGGAAGTTAGGGTGGATAGGTTAGATGATGGTAGGTTCAATTACATTGCGTTCCCCAACCGTTAATATATGTTTCTGGATGTGGCATTAGGGATCGGCCGGGCGCTGATTTCAGCTTGAACTTCAAAAAACAAAGAAAGAGAAGTTTCCAATCCGCTATAGAATCGGGCTAGAGTTTTTCGCGGTTGTGGAATCAAATACCTCACCCTAGAGAACATAAATTTGAAGAAGTGGACCCTTAGAGAGTTTTTCTAAGAATCACTTGTCATAGGCTTCAAAGTAGCACTTGTTTAGAGTCAAATCTCGAAATTGCATCAAAAATCTCTATGTCGAACTACGTACCAAAACAAGTAGGGAACGGCGCGAAAGGTACATAGGAAGTTAGGGTGGATAGGTTAGATGATGGTAGGATCAATTACATTGCGTTCCACCACCGTTAATATATGTTTCTGGATGTGGCATTAGGGACTGCTGGCGCTGATTTCAGCGTGAATTCGAAAAACAAAAAAGAGAAGTTTCCAATCCGCTATAGAATCGAGCTGTAGTTTTTTGCGGTTGTGGAATCAAATGCCTCACCCTAGAAAACCCTAAATTTGAAGAAGTGGACCATTAGGGAGTTTTTCTAAGAATCAGTTGTCATAGGCCTCAAAGTAGTACTTGTTTACAGTGAAATCTTGGAATTGCATCGAGAATCTCTATGTCGACCTACGCACCGAAACAAGAAGGGGAAGGGCACGAACGGTACATAGGAAGTTAGGGTGGATAGGTTAGATGATGGTAGGTTCAATTACATTGCGTTCCCCAACCGTCAATATATGTTTTTGGATGTGTCATTAGGGACTGCTGGCGCTGATTTCAGCGCGAACTCGAAACAAAGAAAGAGAAGTTTCCAATCCGCTATAGAATCGAGCTAGAGTTTTTCGCGGTTGTGGAATCAAATGCCTCACCCTAGAAAACCTAAATTTGAAGAAGTGGACCATTAGAGAGTTTTTCTAAGAATCAGTTGTCATAGGCCTCAAAGTAGTACTTGTTTACAGTGAAATCTTGGAATTGCATCAAAAATCTCTATGTCGACCTACGCACCTTAAAACAAGAAGGGGAAGGGCACAAACGGTACATAGGAAGTTAGGGTGGATAGGTTAGATGATGGTAGGTTCAATTACATTGCGTTCCCCAACCGTCAATATATGTTTCCGGATGTGTCATTAGGGACTGCTGGCGCTGATTTCAGCGCGAACTCGAAACAAAGAAAGAGAAGTTTCCAATCCGCTATAGAATCAAGCTAGAGTTTTTCGCGGTTGTGGAATCAAATGCCTCACCCTAGAAAACCTAAATTTGAAGAAGTGGACCATTAGAGAGTTTTTCTAAGAATCAGTTGTCATAGGCCTCAAAATAGTACTTGTTTACAGTGAAATCTTGGAATTGCATCGAAAATCTCTATGTCGACCTACGCACCGAAACAAGAAGGGGAAGGGCACGAACGGTACATAGGAAGTTAGGGTGGATAGGTTAGATGATGGTAGGTTCAATTACATTGCGTTCCCCAACCGTTAATATATGTGTTTTTGGATGTGGCATTAGGGATCTGCTGGCGCTGATTTCAGCGCGAACTCAAAAAAACAAAGAAAGAGAAGTTTCCAATCCGCTATAGAATCGGGCTAGAGTTTTTCGCGGTTGTGGAATCAAATGCCTCACCCTAGAAAACATAAATTTGAAGAAGTGGACCATTAGAGAGTTTTTCTAAGAATCACTTGTCATAGGCTTCAAAGTAGCACTTGTTTAGAGTAAAATCTTGGAATTGCATCAAAAATCTCTATGTCTCGACCTACGCACCAAAACAAGAAGGGAAGGGCACAAAAGGTACATAGGAAGTTAGGGTGGATAGGTTAGATGATGGTAGGTTCAATTACATTGCGTTCCACAACCGTTAATATATGTTTTTCGGATGTGGCATTAGGGATGCGGGCGCTGATTTCAGCGCGAACTCAAAACAAAGAAAGAGAAGTTTCCAATCCGCTATAGAATCGAAGCTAGAGTTTTTTTGCGGTTGTGGAATCAAATGCCTCACCCTAGAAAACCTAAATTTGAAGAAGTGGACCATTAGAGTTTTTCTAAGAATCAGTTGTCATAGGCCTCAAAGTAGTACTTGTTTAGAGTGAAATCTTGGAATTGCATCGAAAATCTCTATGTCGACCCTACGCACCAAAACAAGAAGGGGAAGGGCACGAACGGTACATAGGAAGTTAGGGTGGATAGGTTAGATGATGGTAGGTTCAATTACATTGCGTTCCCCAACCGTTAATATATGTTTTTGGATGTGTCATTAGGGATTTGCCGGGCGCTGATTTCAGCGCGAACTCAAAACAAAGAAAGAGAAGTTTCCAATCCGCTATAGAATCGAGCTAGAGTTTTTCGCGGTTGTGGAATCAAATGCCTCACCCTAGAAAACCTAAATTTGAAGAAGTGGACCATTAGAGAGTTTTTCTAAGAATCAGTTGTCATAGGCCTCAAAGTAGTACTTGTTTTTAGAGTGAAATCTTGGAATTGCATCAAAAATCTCTATGTCGACCTACGCACCGAAACAAGAAGGGAAGGGCACGAACGGTACATAGGAAGTTAGGGTGGATAGGTTAGATGATGGTAGGTTCAATTACATTGCGTTCCCCAACCGTCAATATATGTTTTCTGGATGTGTCATTAGGGATCGCTGGCGCTGATTTCAGCGCGAACTCGAAAAAACAAAGAAAGAGAAGTTTCCAATCCGCTATAGAATCAAGCTAGAGTTTTTTTTCGCGGTTGTGGAATCAAATGCCTCACCCTAGAAAACCTAAATTTGAAGAAGTGGACCATTAGAGAGTTTTTCTAAGAATCAGTTGTCATAGGCCTCAAAATAGTACTTGTTTACAGTGAAATCTTGGAATTGCATCGAAAATCTCTATGTCGACCTACGCACCGAAACAAGAAGGGGAAGGGCACGAACGGTACATAGGAAGTTAGGGTGGATAGGTTAGATGATGGTAGGTTCAATTACATTGCGTTCCCCAACCGTTAATATATGTTTACGGATGTGGCATTAGGGATCTGGCGCTGATTTCAGCGCGAACTTCAAAAAACAAAGAAAGAGAAGTTTCCAATCCGCTATAGAATCGGGCTAGAGTTTTTTTTCGCGGTTGTGGAATCAAATGCCTCACCCTAGAGAACATAAATTTGAAGAAGTGGACCCTTAGAGAGTTTTTCTAAGAATCACTTGTCATAGGCTTCAAAGTAGCACTTGTTTAGAGTAAAATCTCGAAATTGCATCGAAAATCTCTATGTCGAACTACGTACCGAAACAAGAAGGGAACGGCGCGAAAGGTACATAGGAAGTTAGGGTGGATAGGTTAGATGATGGTAGGATCAATTACATTGCGTTCCACCACCGTTAATATATGTTTCTGGATGTGGCATTAGGGACTGCTGGCGCTGATTTCAGCGCGAACTCGAAACAAAGAAAGAGAAGTTTCCAATCCGCTATAGAATCGGGCTAGAGTTTTTCGCGGTTGTGGAATCAAATGCCTCACCCTAGAAAACCTAAATTTGAAGAAGTGGACCATTAGAGAGTTTTTCTAAGAATCAGTTGTCATAGGCCTCAAAGTAGTACTTGTTTACAAGTGAAATCTTGGAATTGCATCGAAAATCTCTATGTCGACCTACGTCACGCACCGATAAAACAAGAAGGGGGGAAGGCACGAACGGTACATAGGAAGTTAGGGTGGATAGGTTAGATGATGGTAGGTTCAATTACATTGCGTTCCCCCAACCGTCAATATATGTTTTTGGATGTGTCATTAGGGGACGGCTGGCGCTGATTTCAGCGAACTCTCAAAACAAAGAAAGAGAAGTTTCCAATCCGCTATAGAATCGAGCTAGAGTTTTTCGCGGTTGTGGAATCAAATGCCTCACCCTAGAAAACCTAAATTTGAAGAAGTGGACCATTAGAGAGTTTTTCTAAGAATCAGTTGTCATAGGCCTCAAAGTAGTACTTGTTTACAAAGTGAAATCTTGGAATTGCATCAAAAATCTCTATGTCGACCTAATACACAGAAACAAGAAGGGAAGGGGCACGAAACGGTACATAGGAAGTTAGGGTGGATAGGTTAGATGATGGTAGGTTCAATTACATTGCGTTCCCCAACCGTCAATATATGTTTCGGATGTGTCATTAGGGGATCTGCTGGCGCTGATTTCAGCGAACTTCGAAACAAAGAAAGAGAAGTTTCCAATCCGCTATAGAATCAAGCTAGAGTTTTTCGCGGTTGTGGAATCAAATGCCTCACCCTAGAAAACCTAAATTTGAAGAAGTGGACCATTAGAGAGTTTTTCTAAGAATCAGTTGTCATAGGCCTCAAAAGTAGTACTTGTTTAGAGTGAAATCTTGGAATTGCATCGAAAATCTCTATGTCGACCTACGCACCGAAACAAGAAGGGGAAGGGCACCAAACGGTACATAGGAAGTTAGGGTGGATAGGTTAGATGATGGTAGGTTCAATTACATTGCGTTCCCCAACCGTTAATATATGTTTCGGATGTGGCATTAGGGACTCCGGGCGGGCGCTGATTTCAGCGCGAACTCAAAAAACAAAGAAAGAGAAGTTTCCAATCCGCTATAGAATCGGGCTAGAGTTTTTCGCGGTTGTGGAATCAAATGCCTCACCCTAGAAAACATAAATTTGAAGAAGTGGACCATTAGAGAGTTTTTCTAAGAATCACTTGTCATAGGCTTCAAAGTAGCACTTGTTTAGAGTAAAATCTTGAAATTGCATCAAAAATCTCTATGTCGAACCTACGCACCAAAACAAGAAGGGAAAGGGCACGAAAAGGTACATAGGAAGTTAGGGTGGATAGGTTAGATGATGGTAGGATCAATTACATTGCGTTCCCCAACCGTTAATATATGTTTCGGATGTGGCATTAGGGATTGCTTGGCGCTGATTTCAGCTTGAACTCAAAACAAAGAAAGAGAAGTTTCCAATCCGCTATAGAATCAAGCTAGAGTTTTTCGCGGTTGTGGAATCAAATGCCTCACCCTAGAAAACCTAAATTTGAAGAAGTGGACCATTAGAGAGTTTTTCTAAGAATCACTTGTCATAGGCCTCAAAGTAGTACTTGTTTAGAGTAAAATCTTGGAATTGCATCGAAAAATCTCTATGTCGACCTACACCAAAACAAGAAGGGAAGGGCACGAACGGTACATAGGAAGTTAGGGTGGATAGGTTAGATGATGGTAGGTTCAATTACATTGCGTTCCCCAACCGTCAATATATGTTTTTGGATGTGTCATTAGGGACTGCTGGCGCTGATTTCAGCGCGAACTCGAAACAAAGAAAGAGAAGTTTCCAATCCGCTATAGAATCGAGCTAGAGTTTTTCGCGGTTGTGGAATCAAATGCCTCACCCTAGAAAACCTAAATTTGAAGAAGTGGACCATTAGAGAGTTTTTCTAAGAATCAGTTGTCATAGGCCTCAAAGTAGTACTTGTTTACAGTGAAATCTTGGAATTGCATCAAAAATCTCTATGTCGACCTACGCACCGAAACAAGAAGGGGAAGGGCACGAACGGTACATAGGAAGTTAGGGTGGATAGGTTAGATGATGGTAGGTTCAATTACATTGCGTTCCCCAACCGTCAATATATGTTTCTGGATGTGTCATTAGGGACTGCTGGCGCTGATTTCAGCGCGAACTCGAAACAAAGAAAGAGAAGTTTCCAATCCGCTATAGAATCAAGCTAGAGTTTTTCGCGGTTGTGGAATCAAATGCCTCACCCTAGAAAACCTAAATTTGAAGAAGTGGACCATTAGAGAGTTTTTCTAAGAATCAGTTGTCATAGGCCTCAAAATAGTACTTGTTTACAGTGAAATCTTGGAATTGCATCGAAAATCTCTATGTCGACCTACGCACCGAAACAAGAAGGGGAAGGGCACCAACGGTACATAGGAAGTTAGGGTGGATAGGTTAGATGATGGTAGGTTCAATTACATTGCGTTCCCAACCGTTAATATATGTTTACGGATGTGGCATTAGGGACGGCTGGCGCTGATTTCAGTTGAACTCGAAAACAAAGAAAGAGAAGTTTCCAATCCGCTATAGAATCGGGCTAGAGTTTTTTCGCGGTTGTGGAATCAAATGCCTCACCCTAGAGAACATAAATTTGAAGAAGTGGACCCTTAGAGAGTTTTTCTAAGAATCACTTGTCATAGGCTTCAAAGTAGCACTTGTTTAGAGTAAAATCTCGAAATTGCATCAAAAATCTCTATGTCGAACTACGTACCGAAACAAGTAGGGAACGGCGCGAAAGGTACATAGGAAGTTAGGGTGGATAGGTTAGATGATGGTAGGATCAATTACATTGCGTTCCACCACCGTTAATATATGTTTACGGATGTGGCATTAGGGGATTGCTGGCGCTGATTTCAGCGAACTCGAAACAAAAAGAAAGAGAAGTTTCCAATCCGCTATAGAATCGAGCTAGAGTTTTTGCGGTTGTGGAATCAAATGCCTCACCCTAGAAAACCTAAATTTGAAGAAGTGGACCATTAGAGAGTTTTTCTAAGAATCAGTTGTCATAGGCCTCAAAGTAGTACTTGTTTAGAGTGAAATCTTGGAATTGCATCGAAAATCTCTATGTCGAACCTACGCACGTGAAAAACAAGAAGGGAAGGGCACGAACGGTACATAGGAAGTTAGGGTGGATAGGTTAGATGATGGTAGGTTCAATTACATTGCGTTCCCCAACCGTCAATATATGTTTTGGATGTGTCATTAGGGATCTGCTTTGGCGCTGATTTCAGCGCGAACTTCGAAAAAACAAAGAAAGAGAAGTTTCCAATCCGCTATAGAATCGAGCTAGAGTTTTTCGCGGTTGTGGAATCAAATGCCTCACCCTAGAAAACCTAAATTTGAAGAAGTGGACCATTAGAGAGTTTTTCTAAGAATCAGTTGTCATAGGCCTCAAAGTAGTACTTGTTTACAGTGAAATCTTGGAATTGCATCGAAAATCTCTATGTCGACCTACGCACCGAAACAAGAAGGGGAAGGGCACAAAGCGGTACATAGGAAGTTAGGGTGGATAGGTTAGATGATGGTAGGTTCAATTACATTGCGTTCCCCAACCGTCAATATATATTTTCGGATGTGTCATTAGGGACTGCTGGCGCTGATTTCAGCGCGAACTCGAAACAAAGAAAGAGAAGTTTCCAATCCGCTATAGAATCGAGCTAGAGTTTTTCGCGGTTGTGGAATCAAATGCCTCACCCTAGAAAACCTAAATTTGAAGAAGTGGACCATTAGAGAGTTTTTCTAAGAATCACTTGTCATAGGCCTCAAAATAGTACTTGTTTTAGAGTGAAATCTTGGAATTGCATCGAAAATCTCTATGTCGACCTACGCACCGAAACAAGAAGGGGAAGGGCACGAACGGTACATAGGAAGTTAGGGTGGATAGGTTAGATGATGGTAGGTTCAATTACATTGCGTTCCCCAACCGTTAATATATGTTTCTGGATGTGGCATTAGGGACTGCTGGCGCTGATTTCAGCGCGAACTCGAAACAAAGAAAGAGAAGTTTCCAATCCGCTATAGAATCGGGCTAGAGTTTTTCGCGGTTGTGGAATCAAATGCCTCACCCTAGAGAACATAAATTTGAAGAAGTGGACCCTTAGAGAGTTTTTCTAAGAATCACTTGTCATAGGCTTCAAAGTAGCACTTGTTTAGAGTAAAATCTCGAAATTGCATCAAAAATCTCTATGTCGAACTACGTACCGAAACAAGAAGGGGAACGGCACGAAAGGTACATAGGAAGTTAGGGTGGATAGGTTAGATGATGGTAGGTTCAATTACATTGCGTTCCACCACCGTTAATATATGTTTACGGATGTGGCATTAGGGATTTCTTTGGCGCTGATTTCAGCGAATTGAAACAAAAAACAAAGAAAGAGAAGTTTCCAATCCGCTATAGAATCAAGCTAGAGTTTTTCGGTTGTGGAATCAAATGCCTCACCCTAGAAAACCTAAATTTGAAGAAGTGGACCATTAGAGAGTTTTTCTAAGAATCACTTGTCATAGGCCTCAAAGTAGTACTTGTTTAGAGTAAAATCTTGGAATTGCATCGAAAATCTCTATGTCGACCTACGCACCAAAACAAGAAGGGGAAGGGCACGAAAGGTACATAGGAAGTTAGGGTGGATAGGTTAGATGATGGTAGGTTCAATTACATTGCGTTCCCCAACCGTTAATATATGTTTCGGATGTGGCATTAGGGGCTTGGCGCTGATTTCAGCGCGAACTCGAAAACAAAGAAAGAGAAGTTTCCAATCCGCTATAGAATCGGGCTAGAGTTTTTTTCGCGGTTGTGGAATCAAATGCCTCACCCTAGAAAACCTAAATTTGAAGAAGTGGACCATTAGAGAGTTTTTCTAAGAATCAGTTGTCATAGGCCTCAAAGTAGTACTTGTTTAGAGTGAAATCTTGGAATTGCATCGAAAATCTCTATGTCTTCCTACGCACCTTAAACAAGAAGGGGAAGGGCACGAAGCGGTACATAGGAAGTTAGGGTGGATAGGTTAGATGATGGTAGGTTCAATTACATTGCGTTCCCCAACCGTCAATATATGTTTTTGGATGTGTCATTAGGGGGTTTTTTGGCGCTGATTTCAGCGCGAACTCGAAACAAAGAAAGAGAAGTTTCCAATCCGCTATAGAATCGAGCTAGAGTTTTTCACGGTTGTGGAATCAAATGCCTCACCCTAGAAAACCTAAATTTGAAGAAGTGGACCATTAGAGAGTTTTTCTAAGAATCAGTTGTCATAGGCCTCAAAGTAGTACTTGTTTAGAGTGAAATCTTGGAATTGCATCGAAAATCTCTATGTCGACCTACGCACCGAAACAAGCAGGGGAAGGGCACGAACGGTACATAGGAAGTTAGGGTGGATAGGTTAGATGATGGTAGGTTCAATTACATTGCGTTCCCCAACCGTTAAGATATGTTTCGGGATGTGGCATTAGGGATCGCTGGGCGCTGATTTCAGCGCGAACTCAAAAACAAAGAAAGAGAAGTTTCCAATCCGCTATAGAATCGGGCTAGAGTTTTTCGCGGTTGTGGAATCAAATGCCTCACCCTAGAAAACATAAATTTGAAGAAGTGGACCCTTAGAGAGTTTTTCTAAGAATCACTTGTCATAGGCTTCAAAGTAGCACTTGTTTAGAGTAAAATCTTGAAATTGCATCGAAAATCTCTATGTCGAACTACGCATGCGAAAGAAACAAGAAGAAGGGAAGGGCGCGAAAAGGTACATAGGAAGTTAGGGTGGATAGGTTAGATGATGGTAGGATCAATTACATTGCGTTCCACCACCGTTAATATATGTTTTACGGATGTGGCATTAGGGATCGCCGGGCGCTGATTTCAGCGAACTTAAAAACAAAGAAAGAGAAGTTTCCAATCCGCTATAGAATCGAGCTAGAGTTTTTTTTGCGGTTGTGGAATCAAATGCCTCACCCTAGAAAACCTAAATTTGAAGAAGTGGACCATTAGAGAGTTTTTCTAAGAATCAGTTGTCATAGGCCTCAAAGTAGTACTTGTTTAGAGTGAAATCTTGGAATTGCATCGAAAATCTCTATGTCGACCTACGCAAAGAAAACAAGAAGGGAACGGCACAAACGGTACATAGGAAGTTAGGGTGGATAGGTTAGATGATGGTAGGTTCAATTACATTGCGTTCCCCAACCGTCAATATATGTTTCTGGATGTGTCATTAGGGATCTTTGGCGCTGATTTCAGCGCGAAATTCGAAAACAAAGAAAGAGAAGTTTCCAATCCGCTATAGAATCGAGCTAGAGTTTTTTTGCGGTTGTGGAATCAAATGCCTCACCCTAGAAAACCTAAATTTGAAGAAGTGGACCATTAGAGAGTTTTTCTAAGAATCACTTGTCATAGGCCTCAAAGTAGTACTTGTTTACAAGTGAAATCTTGGAATTGCATCGAAAATCTCTATATGTCGACCTACGATACGACCAAAACAAGAAGGGGAAGGGGCACGAACGGTACATAGGAAGTTAGGGTGGATAGGTTAGATGATGGTAGGTTCAATTACATTGCGTTCCCCAACCGTTCAATATATGTTTACGGATGTGTCATTAGGGATCTGCTTTGGCGCTGATTTCAGCGCGAACTCGAAAACAAAGAAAAGAGAAGTTTCCAATCCGCTATAGAATCAAGCTAGAGTTTTTCGCGGTTGTGGAATCAAATGCCTCACCCTAGAAAACCTAAATTTGAAGAAGTGGACCATTAGAGAGTTTTTCTAAGAATCACTTGTCATAGGCCTCAAAGTAGTACTTGTTTACAAAGTGAAATCTTGGAATTGCATCTAAAAATCTCTATGTCGACCTACGCACCGAAACAAGAAGGGAAGGGCACGAAAGGTACATAGGAAGTTAGGGTGGATAGGTTAGATGATGGTAGGTTCAATTACATTGCGTTCCCCAACCGTTAATATATGTTTCTCGGATGTGGCATTAGGGATCGGCTGGCGCTGATTTCAGCGAACTCAAAAACAAAGAAAGAGAAGTTTCCAATCCGCTATAGAATCAAGCTAGAGTTTTTCGCGGTTGTGGAATCAAATGCCTCACCCTAGAAAACCTAAATTTGAAGAAGTGGACCATTAGAGAGTTTTTCTAAGAATCACTTGTCATAGGCTTCAAAGTAGTACTTGTTTAGAGTAAAATCTTGAAATTGCATCGAAAATCTCTATGTCGAACTACGCACCAAAACAAGAAGGGAAGGGCACGAAAGGTACATAGGAAGTTAGGGTGGATAGGTTAGATGATGGTAGGTTCAATTACATTGCGTTCCCCAACCGTTAATATATGTTTCTCGGATGTGGCATTAGGGACTGCTGGCGCTGATTTCAGCGCGAACTCAAAAACAAAGAAAGAGAAGTTTCCAATCCGCTATAGAATCAAGCTAGAGTTTTTCGCGGTTGTGGAATCAAATGCCTCACCCTAGAAAACCTAAATTTGAAGAAGTGGACCATTAGAGAGTTTTTCTAAGAATCAGTTGTCATAGGCCTCAAAAGTAGTACTTGTTTAGAGTGAAATCTTGGAATTGCATCGAAAATCTCTATGTCGACCTACGCCACCGAAACAAGAAGGGGAAGGGCACGAGCGGTACATAGGAAGTTAGGGTGGATAGGTTAGATGATGGTAGGTTCAATTACATTGCGTTCCCCAACCGTTAATATATGTTTACGGATGTGGCATTAGGGATTCTTTGGCGCTGATTTCAGTTTGAAGCGTGAACTCGAAACAAAGAAAGAGAAGTTTCCAATCCGCTATAGAATCGGGCTAGAGTTTTTTCGCGGTTGTGGAATCAAATGCCTCACCCTAGAAAACCTAAATTTGAAGAAGTGGACCATTAGAGAGTTTTTCTAAGAATCACTTGTCATAGGCCTCAAAGTAGTACTTGTTTAGAGTGAAATCTTGGAATTGCATCGAAAAATCTCTATGTCGAACCTACGCAAAAAACAAGAAGGGGAAGGGCACGAAAGGTACATAGGAAGTTAGGGTGGATAGGTTAGATGATGGTAGGTTCAATTACATTGCGTTCCCCAACCGTTAATATATGTTTTTGGATGTGGCATTAGGATTGCTTGGCGCTGATTTCAGCGCGAACTCGAAACAAAGAAAGAGAAGTTTCCAATCCGCTATAGAATCAAGCTAGAGTTTTTCGCGGTTGTGGAATCAAATGCCTCACCCTAGAAAACCTAAATTTGAAGAAGTGGACCATTAGAGAGTTTTTCTAAGAATCACTTGTCATAGGCCTCAAAGTAGTACTTGTTTAGAGTAAAATCTTGGAATTGCATCGAAAAATCTCTATGTCGACCTACATAACCAAAACAAGAAGGGGAAGGGCAACGAAGGTACATAGGAAGTTAGGGTGGATAGGTTAGATGATGGTAGGTTCAATTACATTGCGTTCCCAACCGTTAATATATGTTTTTGGATGTGGCATTAGGGAGGCCGGGCGCTGATTTCAGCGCGAACTTCGAAAACAAAGAAAGAGAAGTTTCCAATCCGCTATAGAATCGAGCTAGAGTTTTTGCGGTTGTGGAATCAAATGCCTCACCCTAGAAAACCTAAATTTGAAGAAGTGGACCATTAGAGAGTTTTTCTAAGAATCACTTGTCATAGGCCTCAAAGTAGCACTTGTTTAGAGTAAAATCTTGGAATTGCATCGAAAATCTCTATGTCGACCTACGCACAAAACAAGAAAGGGGGAAGGGCACGAAAGGTACATAGGAAGTTAGGGTGGATAGGTTAGATGATGGTAGGATCAATTACATTGCGTTCCACCAACCGTTAATATATGTTTTGGATGTGGCATTAGGGACTGCTTGGCGCTGATTTCAGCTTGAACTTCGAAAACAAAGAAAGAGAAGTTTCAATCCGCTATAGAATCGAGCTAGAGTTTTTTCGCGGTTGTGGAATCAAATGCCTCACCCTAGAAAACCTAAATTTGAAGAAGTGGACCATTAGAGAGTTTTTCTAAGAATCACTTGTCATAGGCTTCAAAGTAGTACTTGTTTAGAGTGAAATCTTGGAATTGCATCGAAAATCTCTATGTCGAACTACGCACCGAAAACAAGAAAGGGAAGGGCACGAAAGGTACATAGGAAGTTAGGGTGGATAGGTTAGATGATGGTAGGTTCAATTACATTGCGTTCCACAACCGTTAATATATGTTTCGGATGTGGCATTAGGGGGGCTGGGGCTGATTTCAGCGCGAACTTCGAAACAAAAAAGAGAAGTTTCCAATCCGCTATAGAATCGAGCTAGAGTTTTTGCGGTTGTGGAATCAAATGCCTCACCCTAGAAAACCTAAATTTGAAGAAGTGGACCATTAGAGAGTTTTTCTAAGAATCAGTTGTCATAGGCCTCAAAGTAGTACTTGTTTAGAGTGAAATCTTGGAATTGCATCGAAAATCTCTCTGTCGACCTACGCACTGAAACAAGCAGGGGAAGGGCACGGACGGTACATAGGAAGTTAGGGTGGATAGGTTAGATGATGGTAGGTTCAATTACATTGCGTTCCCCAACCGTCAATATATGTTTTGGATGTGTCATTAGGGATGCTGGCGCTGATTTCAGCCTTGAACTTCGAAACAAAGAAAGAGAAGTTTCCAATCCGCTATAGAATGAGCTAGAGTTTTTCGCGGTTGTGGAATCAAATGCCTCACCCTAGAAAAAACCTAAATTTGAAGAAGTGGACCATTAGAGAGTTTTTCTAAGAATCAGGTTGTCATAGGCCTCAAAGTAGTACTTGTTTAGAGTGAAATCTTGGAATTGCATCAAAAATCTCTATGTCGACCTACGACAGAAACAAGAAGGGGAAGGGGCACGAAAGGTACATAGGAAGTTAGGGTGGATAGGTTAGATGATGGTAGGTTCAATTACATTGCGTTCCCCAACCGTTAATATATGTTTTACGGATGTGGCATTAGGAACTTTATGGCGCTGATTTTGTGAACTCGAAAACAAAGAAAGAGAAGTTTCCAATCCGCTATAGAATCAAGCTAGAGTTTTTCGCGGTTGTGGAATCAAATGCCTCACCCTAGAAAACATAAATTTGAAGAAGTGGACCATTAGAGAGTTTTTCTAAGAATCACTTGTCATAGGCCTCAAAGTAGCACTTGTTTAGAGTGAAATCTTGGAATTGCATCAAAAATCTCTATGTCGAAAACTCCAAAACAAGAAGGGAAGGGGCACGAAAGGTACATAGGAAGTTAGGGTGGATAGGTTAGATGATGGTAGGTTCAATTACATTGCGTTCCCCAACCGTTAATATATGTTTCTGGATGTGGCATTAGGGACTGCTGGCGCTGATTTCAGCGCGAACTCGAAACAAAGAAAGAGAAGTTTCCAATCCGCTATAGAATCGGGCTAGAGTTTTTCGCGGTTGTGGAATCAAATGCCTCACCCTAGAAAACCTAAATTTTGAAGAAGTGGACCATTAGAGAGTTTTTCTAAGAATCAGTTGTCATAGGCCTCAAAAGTAGTACTTGTTTAGAGTGAAATCTCGGAATTGCATCGAAAATCTCTATGTCGACCTACGCACCGAAACAAGAAGGGGAAGGGCACGAACGGTACATAGGAAGTTAGGGTGGATAGGTTAGATGATGGTAGGTTCAATTACATTGCGTTCCCCAACCGTTAATATATGTTTCTGGATGTGGCATTAGGGACTGCTGGCGCTGATTTCAGCGCGAACTCGAAACAAAGAAAGAGAAGTTTCCAATCCGCTATAGAATCGGGCTAGAGTTTTTCGCGGTTGTGGAATCAAATGCCTCACCCTAGAAAACCTAAATTTGAAGAAGTGGACCATTAGAGAGTTTTTCTAAGAATCACTTGTCATAGGCTTCAAAGTAGCACTTGTTTAGAGTAAAATCTTGGAATTGCATCGAAAATCTCTATGTCGAACTACGTCAAAAACAAGAAGGGAAGCACACGAAAGGTACATAGGAAGTTAGGGTGGATAGGTTAGATGATGGTAGGATCAATTACATTGCGTTCCCCAACCGTTAATATATGTTTTCGGATGTGGCATTAGGGATCGGGCTGGCTGATTTCATTTCAGCGAACTCGAAACAAAGAAAGAGAAGTTTCCAATCCGCTATAGAATCGGGCTAGAGTTTTTTGCGGTTGTGGAATCAAATACCTCACCCTAGAGAACATAAATTTGAAGAAGTGGACCCTTAGAGAGTTTTTCTAAGAATCACTTGTCATAGGCTTCAAAGTAGCACTTGTTTAGAGTAAAATCTTGAAATTGCATCGAAAATCTCTATGTCGAACTACGTACCGAAACAAGAAGGGAACGGCACGAAAGGTACATAGGAAGTTAGGGTGGATAGGTTAGATGATGGTAGGATCAATTACATTGCGTTCCACAACCGTTAATATATGTTTACGGATGTGGCATTAGGGATTTGGCTGGCGCTGATTTGAGCAAAAACAAAGAAACAAAGAAGTTTCCAATCCGGCTATAGAATCGAGCTAGAGTTTTTTTGCGGTTGTGGAATCAAATGCCTCACCCTAGAAAACCTAAATTTGAAGAAGTGGACCATTAGGAGAGTTTTTCTAAGAATCGGTTGTCATAGGCCTCAAAGTAGTACTTGTTTAGAGTGAAATCTTGGAATTGCATCGAAAATCTCTATGTCGAACTACGCATAGAAACAAGAAGGGAAGGGCACGAAAGGTACATAGGAAGTTAGGGTGGATAGGTTAGATGATGGTAGGTTCAATTACATTGCGTTCCCCAACCGCCAATATATGTTTTTGGATGTGGCATTAGGGACTGGCTGGCGTTGATTTCAGCGCGAACTTCAAAACAAAGAAAGAGAAGTTTCCAATCCGCTATAGAATCGAAGCTAGAGTTTTTGCGGTTGTGGAATCAAATGCCTCACCCTAGAAAACCTAAATTTGAAGAAGTGGACCATTAGAGAGTTTTTCTAAGAATCAGTTGTCATAGGCCTCAAAGTAGTACTTGTTTAAGTGAAATCTTGGAATTGCATCAAAAATCTCTATGTCGAACTACGCACCAAAACAAGAAGGGGAAGGGCACAAACGGTACATAGGAAGTTAGGGTGGATAGGTTAGATGATGGTAGGTTCAATTACATTGCGTTCCCCAACCGTTAATATATGTTTTACGGATGTGGCATTAGGGATTGGCGCTGATTTTTGTAGACTTCGAAACAAAGAAAGAGAAGTTTCCAATCCGCTATAGAATTGAGCTAGAGTTTTTTTCGCGGTTGTGGAATCAAATGCCTCACCCTAGAAAACCTAAATTTGAAGAAGTGGACCATTAGAGAGTTTTTCTAAGAATCACTTGTCATAGGCCTCAAAGTAGTACTTGTTTTTAAAGTGAAATCTTGGAATTGCATCAAAAATCTCTATGTCGAACCTACGCACCAAAACAAGAAGGGAAGGGCACGAAAGGTACATAGGAAGTTAGGGTGGATAGGTTAGATGATGGTAGGTTCAATTACATTGCGTTCCCCAACCGTTAATATATGTTTCGAGGGATGTGTCATTAGGAATTTGGCGCTGATTTCAGCCGCGAACTTCGAAACAAAGAAAGAAGTTTCCAATCCGCTATAGAATCGAGCTAGTTTTTTTGCGGTTGTGGAATCAAATGCCTCACCCTAGAAAACCTAAATTTGAAGAAGTGGACCATTAGAGTTTTTTCTAAGAATTGCTTGTCATAGGCCTCAAAAGTAGTACTTGTTTAGAGTAAAATCTTGGAATTGCATCGAAAATCTTTATGTGGAGCCTACGCACCGAAACAAAACAAGAAGGGAAGGGCACGAAACGGTACATAGGAAGTTAGGGTGGATAGGTTAGATGATGGTAGGTTCAATTACATTGCGTTCCCCAACCGTTAATATATGTTTACGGATGTGGCATTAGGGGCTGGCGCTGATTTCGAAACTCGAAACAAAGAAAAGAAGTTTCAATCCGCTATAGAATCGAGCTAGAGTTTTTCGCGGTTGTGGAATCAAATGCCTCACCCTAGAAAACCTAAATTTGAAGAAGTGGACCATTAGAGAGTTTTCTAAGAATCGGTTGTCATAGGCCTCAAAGTAGTACTTGTTTACAGTGAAATCTTGGAATTGCATCGAAAATCTCTATGTCGACCTACGCATAGGAAACAAGAAGGGGAAGCTTACACGAACGGTACATAGGAAGTTAGGGTGGATAGGTTAGATGATGGTAGGTTCAATTACATTGCGTTCCACAACCGTTAATATATGTTTCGGGATGTGGCATTAGGTCGGGCCTGGCGCTGATTTGCGCGAACTTCGAAACAAAGAAAGAGAAGTTTCCAATCCGCTATAGAATCGAAGCTAGAGTTTTTTGCGGTTGTGGAATCAAATGCCTCACCCTAGAAAACCTAAATTTGAAGAAGTGGACCATTAGAGAGTTTTTCTAAGAATCACTTGTCATAGGCTTCAAAGTAGCACTTGTTTAGAGTAAAATCTTGAAATTGCATCGAAAATCTCTATGTCGAACTACGTGCAAAAACAAGCGGGGAAGGGCACGAAAGGTACATAGGAAGTTAGGGTGGATAGGTTAGATGATGGTAGGATCAATTACATTGCGTTCCCCAAACCGTTAATATATGTTTTACGGATGTGGCATTAGGGGACTGCTGGCGCTGATTTCAGCGAATCAAACAAAAAACAAAGAGAAGTTTCCAATCCGCTATAGAATCGAGCTAGAGTTTTTTGCGGTTGTGGAATCAAATGCCTCACCCTAGAAAACCTAAATTTGAAGAAGTGGACCATTAGAGAGTTTTTCTAAGAATCAGTTGTCATAGGCCTCAAAAGTAGTACTTGTTTAAGAGTGAAATCTTGGAATTGCATCGAAAATCTCTATGTCGACCTACGCACCGAGAAAAACAAGAAAGGGAAGGGCACGAACGGTACATAGGAAGTTAGGGTGGATAGGTTAGATGATGGTAGGTTCAATTACATTGCGTTCCCCAACCGTTAATATATGTTTTACGGATGTGGCATTAGGAAGGGACGGCGCTGATTTCATGAACTCGAAAAACAAAGAAAAGAAGTTTCCAATCTGCTATAGAATCGAGCTAGAGTTTTCGCGGTTGTGGAATCAAATGCCTCACCCTAGAAAACCTAAATTTGAAGAAGTGGACCATTAGAGAGTTTTTTCTAAGAATCACTTGTCATAGGCTTCAAAGTAGCACTTGTTTAGAGTGAAATCTCAAATTGCATCGAAAATCTCTATGTCGAACTACGTGCCGAAACAAGAAGGGGAGCGACACAAGAAAGGTACATAGGAAGTTAGGGTGGATAGGTTAGATGATGGTAGGATCAATTACATTCGTTCCCCAACCCATTAATATATGTTTTACGGATGTGGCATTAGGGGATTTCTGGCGCTGATTTCAGTATGAACTCGAAAACAAAAGAAGTTTCCAATCCGCTATATAATCAAGCTAGAGTTTTTTTCGCGGTTGTGGAATCAAATGCCTCACCATAGAAAACCTAAATTTGAAGAAGTGGACCATTAGAGAGTTTTTCTAAGAATCATTGTCATAGGCCTCAAAGTAGTACTTGTTTAAAGTGAAATCTTGGAATTGCATGAAAATCTCTATGACCTACTCCACGAACCGAAACAAGAAGGGAAGGGCACAAGCGGTACATAGGAAGTTAGGGTGGATAGGTTAGATGATGGTAGGTTCAATTACATT